>PVIR01009357.1:0-53525 GCA_004026965.1 Petromus typicus | reverse complement strand
GCTCACTGTCACTGCTGTGGCCTTCTCTGGGAACTTTTGCTGCTTATCCATGCATTTCTTGTTGATTTTATTAAGCACCGAACTGCAGCTTCTCTGGTAGAAAGCACATCATAGCCTGAGGACTAGGATATGTAGTAGGCAAAATAATATCCATTTGAAAATCCTGTGCTCTGACTCCTAGACCTATGAGGAAGTTCCTTTATCTGGTAAAAGGGCTTTATAGACATGATTAAATAGAAGACTTTAAAGCAGGTGAGTGTATTGTGTTAAAGGCCCACACCATCTGACCAAAAGTCTTTTTTTTTTTTTTTTTTTTTTTTGACAGGGTCTTGCTTTATAGTTCAGGCTGGTCTTGAGTTCAGCCTCAAACTCACATCACAGCAGTCCTCCTGCTTCTGCCTTCTTACTGCTGGGATTACAGCTGTGAGCCACCACGCCCGGCACTGTGGTATGTGGTACTGGTTGCTGCTGAGGTGAGTCTCCACACCCAGTGTTGTTATGTGGTTACTGGGGATTGAACCCAGGCCCTTGCGCTTGCAAGACAGGCGCCAGAACCACTGAGCTATATCCCCAGCCCCTGACCAAAAGTCTTAACATAAAAGAGGAAGGGAGAAAGATGAAGCAGAAAAGTGGAAACCCAGAAGGGAATGGGGATGCAGCCCAAAATTACTAGCTTTGAAACTGTAAGAAGAAGATCACAATGGCAACAAGATATTAGCTTTGAAATGCTAGACAAGATAAAGGAATGGACTCTTTTTCATTGCCTACAGTACAGTTGTTGATTTTTATCACAACGGAATCCTTTTGAAGCTTCTAACCTACCAAATTATAAGAAAATATTTGTTTTCATAATTTGTTACAATAGAAAATTAATGTAGGAACATTCTCTGAATATTTGCTTTTTAGCTTCTATTTTCTCCTTATTTTGTAATAAAAAATATAACAAAATTTTCACATTTATTTCCCTTTCATGTGTGTGGGATATTAGCTCCTTGAAGTGAGAAAGGTTGAAGATTCCTGACATTAGGCAAAACAGTCACAAAGTTTATAGAACATATAAACTGGCTTATTATGCAATTGTTTCATATAAATATTTAATTTATCTAGCCAATAAAGATGAATGAGCAGAAGTTAACTACTACCACTGCATTATTTATGGAGAATATGAAATATGTGATAGGCTTTATTCTTTTATGAATTTAGTCATACTGTGTGGGAAGAGAGAAGGAAGAAAATGAACTCTTAGATATTTTGAATAACTTCCAGATATAGTGACTGAAGTGCTCCAAACCTCTGTGGAGACTGTATATGCATTCACCCCTTTTCTAGGACATTCCTTTAAAGCAAAGAGATGCAAAATGACTCCTCTATATGACTTCCTTTTCACTGAAAAGCTGAGTAAAGCCTATTCATTGGGAACCAAGCTGATTCACACAATACAAAGAAAAGGAACATCGTGTTTCAAGAGGTATTAAATCTATTCCCCTCAGTAGGAAAATCAAGATTAAACAGGTGAAGATGATGAGAGTTCCCCCTTTTCATTCCAATCACACAAACAAATCAGTGTGCTGGTGATGAATTCATTAATTTTGATTACACATGGCAGTACAGAGTCATTCGAATTAATTCAGTAATCACTATTTAAAAGAAATGCTTTTGAACTTGAGGCTGAGTAGTCATTCTAATTTCTAATTTGACTCAGTCTTAGGAAACGTGTATGAAAAACGTCAAGTGAGCTGATGTTATACACAGAAAGGGCTGTCATGGAATTGAATAAAAGACCTATAATGAGATAACAGCCTGCCCTGAAGTAAAGACAATGTCCATGTTAGCTCAAGTTTGGAAAGGACCAGCCTTTTCCATCTGAGGGTGAAAGGAATTTCTTTGGCAGTGACACCAGCACGTTCTTACTAACACATCCATTTCAAAGTACCTCAGACTCAGTGGGATGGAGTAAGGAGTTTTGGAATTTTAAGATCCCAGCAAAGCTAAGCCAAATGAACAATGCAATTATTTCTAGAAATCTGATTAAGGGCCCTGTCTTTTATTAGAAATCTATTTCCTGTAGGTGAACAAAATCTACCAGTGGGCAGAAATTTACAAATGCCTAATCCTAGTGGTGATAGGAGAAACAACTTCTGATTCTCATGGAATTTCATTGAGCTAAGTGAAATTCTACTCTCAGGCATCACGGTTTTCAGTCTCCATGGTGAAATCCAGGCGGCCTGTTATTAGATGTGGATCAGACTTGCTTTTACAAGATGTCTCATGACCATATTTTACATAGAAAACTCAGAAAAACAGATATTTTGCCCTTTTTTTGAGTTCCATTTGTACATATAGCAGAAAATAAAAGTATTTATTTTCATATCACATGAAAGCTTCCGAAAGAATAATCATTTGAGAATAGCATGAGACATTTTATGACTCTAGTATTTTTTTAATCTTTATTGGTACATTAAATATACACATCATTATTGCACTCCATAATGGGGATTTGTACCAGTATAAGACACAACTTAATTCTCATTTTGTATTTTTTTATAGCAGAGTGATACAAATTTTAAATAAGTTTGTCACTGAAAATTCAATTCATTAACCATCAGTAATTCTGATTAAAACTGTTTGAATTAAAGGAGATTAAAAGTATGTTTCTTGTACTGTCTCCATGTGATTCAAAATGGTGAACTTTCAGGATTGGAAAAAAGATGTGGTAGTAGTGAAGAAAAAAACTTCATTGTGCTCATTCTGGAAAACAGAATGTTAACTATATTGTGAAATAAAGATTCCTCAGAGCAGGATATTATTTTGTTTGTTTGTTTGTTTGTTTTTGAGACAGGGCCTCACTTTGTAGTTCAGTCTGACCCTGAGCTCAGCCTCAAACTCACAATAGTCCTCCTGCCTTTTGAGTGCTGGGATTACAGGTGAGCTAAATCCCAGGCCCAAGCAGGATACTGTTGATAAGGACCAAAAGAGATGCTCCTTAATTTGAGATTTTGAATAAAGTCAAATAAACTTTTAGAAAGGAAGAAACTCCCAATTGAGTCATCCCACCTGGCTAGAGAATAATCTGAAGTCATCCATTGCAGGGCAAACTGCTGCTGGCAAACTGGTCGCCTTGTTTCCCTCCTGCCTTTCAGGTAGTAGTTACACGCAGCTGTTTTCAAGATACAGGAATTTCTCCGCATCTATGGTGAAGTGTAACGAGACTGTGCTATCGACGTTCAGGTTCTCAAGTTCCTTACACTAGTACTTGACGTTCACAGTAGGTAAGTAACTATGTGCTCTCCTTTGTGATGCTATTTGATTCTTTTTTTTCTTCCTACACTATTCCATTTCCATTCGCTCTGGATTGAAAGTGTATGTGTCTGTACTTCCTTACTGGAATTCAAGTAGTATTAATTTGTGAAGCCTTTGCTTACAGTTTATCATAAATTGATTTTTTAAATATATATTTGCAGTACATAGATCTGACATTTCCTATGTGGAGTTGAGGGATAACAGTTGGGGATGATCAAAAGTGTGTTTAGTAGCAGGATAAATTCATAGGAGAAGTAGAGAAGGCCTTGGAGAAGGACAGAAATTTTAAAAAGATGTAATGAAATTTTTTTTGATGAGAAATCAAGTGAAGATAAAGATTTGCATGCATTAGCTGACAATAAGTAGAAGATTCCGGTGGAAATAGAAATATGATTTCATAGAACATTTACTAATATATTTGGAAATTACAATTAAGATCAAATTGCATATAGGCTTCAATAGCAAATTAAGAAATAATCATCGTTTCTAATTTTATTTCCAAACACTAATTTAAAATGCCTCCAGAAAATTGTGAATTAATTTGTAAACAACTGTTTAAAGTAATTAACTTGGATACGTTATGTAGAATTGTTAGAGGCTGGCAGGCACTCATTAAAATAATTCAGTGTTATTCATGCTAAGGAAAGGATCAGAAAGAAGAGAACTCTACCAATGCTGTGCCAGTCTGGGAGAATGCAATTCCTACATGAGTCCTAAATGTTGCAACAGTGCAGCAGCTAGAATACAGGATATAGTTCATGGTCCTTCTGCACCTTAGATATTAGTCCTATAAATTTCAGTAACTTATTCCAGAGAAAAAACAGAGAACAGTGGCAAACGCAGTCATAACATTAGCTTTATATTCTCAGGCCGACTTTGGCACGTACCTTTGCTTATCATAAATAACCATAACTACAAATCAATGATTATTATGATAATAATGGTAAAATAAAATAATATAAACATAATATATTGAACAGCACTTTATACTTTATGTACTGTCCATAGGATTTTATTTTATAGCGAATCAAATGCACTCTTTCCCACTATGAGGGAAATAACGAGTTCTTACACTGTGAGGGGAGCTGATGCTCAGCATAGTTTATCTGCCTCTCGTTATACAGGTTGTCATAGAGAAACAGCATGTGGATAATATAACCCTTGTCCAAATAATACATAAGATAAAAATGTAAAATATACTGAAATTCTGTGTGGCATCTTTTAAATTTAGCAGTGGCATTAATAAAAGAGGTAAATGACTGCTGTAGAAAAGAAAATGATTTGGTTTGATTATTTTCCCTCTCCAACTCCTTATGTTCCTCAGGAAGGTCCAGGCCAAACTATTTTTGCTCATATTGTTATCCTTTTCTCTTGATGACCTTAGCATCTTCAAACACAATCCAACTACCAAAAGGAAAAAAGAAAAGGAAAATAAAATACAATTCTTAGAATGTATAGCCTCTCTAAATTTTGTTCTAAGTTTCTCAGGTTTTCAAGATAAAACTGAGGAGCAAATGAAAGTATTGTCCTGGTTGTTACAGTTTTTTTCAACACTGAGCATTATAATATTTGAGTGTAGTTATAGATCTCATGTATGAAAAATAGCAATATTAAATAGTGGTATTAAATATTGTAACAGAGAATCTACTACTTGCACTTTGTAGTATATACTATTAATCATGATTATATTAAAATAACATTAGGCATTTAATATTAAAATGAAATATAAATTATATTTTAAGCATAAAATTGACATTTTCTTCCTGAAAATTTAAATCAGATCTTTTATAAAAGATGGAAACTGATGCACATTATTACTTCATAATAATGTTAAAAACACAGCAAGATTCTTTCAGCATGTTCTTTCTCATTCTTAAATTATACTTCATCTTTATTAAAAAAATTTTATCTTTATTGGTAGATTATGAATACACATCTTAATCGCATTCAACATTGAAAGTTTGTACCAGAATATGACATGACTTGATTCCTATTTTTTCCCTTTTCCCCTCACCCTCAACCCCCCACCCCCTATATACACAATCTTTGTTTTCTTTTTTATTATTACCACATTCGTTTTCCCTTTGTTATTTACCCATACACTCTTTCCTTTTAAATATTTTCTACTTCACAATATCAACTATACATACTACAACTCAATTACAACTTCATTTTCTCATACCAGAGAAAAGATACAATATCTACACATCTGTGATCTGTTTATTTCGCTTATGAGGACGTCTTCAAGGTACATCCATCTGAGTATGAATGACTCAATCTTATCATTTTTAATGGCAGAGTAATACTCCATTCTATAAAAGAGCAACACCTTCTTTATCCAATCTCCAGTTGATGGACATTTGGGTTGTTTACAAGACTTAGCAATCACAAACTCAGCTGCTATAAACATGGTGCACATATGTCGCTGTAAAATGAATTATACTTCATCTTAAAGACATAGAAAGAAGATAGCTCAGATCTTGCACTTAGCACATTTTAATACTCCTTTTTTTCAATGTATATGCAACTGTGTGTGTTCTGATACAATTCTGAATATATTACAGTCTATAAGCTCACATTTAAATATTCATTTTATATATGTAATAATCTATATAACTTTATACATTTGATGTAATTTTTGTGAAAATAAGTAAACCATGATGCATAGGTTGTGAAAGTTTATAACCATTTCTTGACACTCTGAATTAGCTTTTCTTGATTACACATGTAAGTAATAAAAGGCCATTGAAACTGGCTACCTTCACAACATACACGACAAATAATACACATATTATTTATGCTAAGTGATATTTCTTCCAGTAGCATCCTTTTTCGTATATCAGCCATACCCCAAAACATATGTCACAGGGAACTGTAAGTGAGAACAATGATAATATTAATGTGGACAGGCTTTATAGTGTTACTAAAACTGACATTAATAGTAAATGTCTTATGGTTCAAGAGCTCGATTTACTGTGACAAATTGTTAATTCATAAAACATTAATATTTGACAGGACGGCTAGGGTTTTAATTCAGTGGTTCTGGTGTCAGTCTGGCAAGCACACGTCCTGAATTCAATTTCTGGTACCGTATATCACAATGCCACAGGTGGTGGTTCACACCCGTGATCCTAGCACTCAGAAGGCAGAGGCAGGAGAATTGTTGTGAGTTCAAGGCTGGCCTGACCTACGTAATGATTTCAGTGACAACTTGAACTACAAAATGAGACTCTTTCTCAAAAACCTAAAACGAAAATAAAATAAAATTTGAGAGGAAATAAAAGGCAACCAATAAAACAATAGAACACAATGGATTGCTTAATAGAGTTCAGAAGGGGGTGACAATAATTTCTTGGTTGTACAAATAAAAGAACTGATGAGACTATAGGAACATTTTGAGTACTTTGAGTTTTCAAAAGTTAAAAGCTGGGTTAATACTGAATGAGAGACTTGTGGAACAGATCTGTAGCACAAAAGATCCTTGGTTCAATTTAATGTCTTCTGATATCATAATGCGCAAGTGGAATACAATAGTCAATAATATGCTTTGTAAATATTTTTTTGTTTGGTTAAGGAGACCAATGTCATATTTCTTCAAGGTATCATTAAATACTCATTAACAGCGTACCAATCAGCAGGTTTTGTTTGCTTTTTTTTTCCTGAGGATTGAACTCAAGGCCTTCACCCTGAGCTACATACTATGCCTTTTCTCCAATCTTTTCTTTTTAATTTTTTTTTTTTTTTAATTTTCAGACAAGTTCTGGGGGCGTCACTAAGCAGTCTAGGCCAGACTCACACTTAGGATCCTCCTATCTCAGATCTGCAGATTTCTGGGACTGCAGTAGCCTATCACCACTTGAGGCTCCCACTCAACTTTTCTTTTTCTCTTTGTCTGAAAATCACAAAGCCCAGCAATATTTACTGTTTTAAAATTTACTTCCTGCTCATATGTTGTAGAAATAATAGAACTTGCAATAGAATCTGGAAGCCACTTTTCATATTCTTAAGTCATTGTGGACATACCAAGGTGAATAATGCTTCTTCCATAATAAACCAGGACTACAATGTGATTATTTCACAATGTGCATATCTTTCCAGCAATGATAGTTTATTTACTCCTTGTGCTTGCCTGCAGAACACATAGAGTCTTTCCTCTTCTGCATCTCACATCACCTCTGATTCCCAGATTCCCTTGGCAAGCTAATGTAGCGACAGTGAGAAGGAGAGATGGGAGGTAATGAAGGGACAGTGTGTGGCTGACATGACGTGGTCCATAGCTGGGACCACCCACTCACTAGAAATTGCTTATATTCACTTACGTTCACTGAAAAGTCCCCTAGACCCTGTTCTCATGTCAGAAACAGACCATCCTAGAAACAAAAGCGAAGGCCTTGCTTGGTTTAGGATTCCTGTAAGAATGGGCAGAGTCAAGACCTCATGCTCAGCTGTCTCTTGAGCACTTTGTGCTCTACAAGCTTATTACTTATTTTGCCTTCCAGTGTTTTCAGGGCACTTCTGCTTTATACTCTGAGCTCCCGAGTCCCAGTCTCTGTCCTAACTCCTTCATTTTCTACTTGAGGGCTCTTCTGCACTGAGTCAGCCCCACTCTTCATGATTTCTTTAAAATCTCTCAACTTGCAGATTTGTTTGTTGAATCTGTCTCCTTTTACTCTCTCCAGATATCATAGTTTTGCTTTTTAGAAAGTTATTTTAATGCATATCTAAGTTTAAATCAATGAGCCTTGTTTCAGCACTTTAAAAGAGGCTGTGGATGGTGAGTTCCAAATAGACATGCGCTCCTGTTCTTAGTGCTTTGCTCTTCCTCTATGCGTGTTTTTGTTTGTTTGTTTACAGCTTGCTTTCAAGATTTTTCTCTCTACCAATGTTAATCAGCATTTTTTTTCTCTTTTCATTGACATGATCCACTTAATTTTTATTTGATGTTCTTACAGCTTCTTAAACTGTGCAGTTACATTTTTTTCACACATATTCTACTACTGTAAATGTTAGGTCACTAGACTAATTACATATCCTTGGTAATCTCTCTTTCTCTTTTAATTATATTTTCCTTTGTACCTCATTTTGAATAGCTGTAAACTGTCTTTTGTGTCAATGATCATTTTTTAAACTACACATAATGTGCTGCTAATCTCATGTACTTTCCATATCAACATTAGATTTTATGTTTTAAGGGTATATATTTGATCTTTTGTTTAATTTCTGTTATTTATATTATAAATATTAAAAGAGTTCTGCTTTTCTTTATATTTCATGCATATTATGCAATTGATAACATCTTTTTAAAGATTAATTTTTTCATTTAAAAATTTCTACTGATTGATTTTTTTTTCCTTTCAATTATGAGTCATGTTTGTGTGTTGATATGAAATTGGTGAATTTTGTTTAGCATATGTTGGGTATTGTTGAGTTTATAATGATCAATACTAGAGTTTTAATGATCTTTTAAATAGTATTCGATATTGTGATATGACATTGATTCATTTATTTTTAATTATAGTGATTCACTTTAGTGTTCTTTATAGGCTTTGTATAGCAATAAAATCTCTGTGTCATAAAAGATACAACTCTGAACTACTGCTGCCCAACTTGAATTTCAAATGAATCTGTTTCAAACAAGATACTTTTTAAAGATGTGTAGTGCGACATTTACAGAATGACCTTTTGACAACATATAAGCAGAAGTAAATGAGTCAAATACACATTATTCCCAGAGAAGTTACCTTGAAAATGTACTTTACAAAAACACATGAAAATAAACAAATATGAGAGAACAGTTTGCTCAAATGCAATAAAAGTGAAAAACTCCAGCAGACCATGGAAGTTTGGCCAGAAACATTAATTTTACATTTGTTCTCCTAATTTAATTGCTAAAAGAACAGAACTATTAAGACTAGGCCTACATTTAATTTCAAAGAAAATTTCATTTATCCCATAGTTATGAAAGATGTTGCATTATGGAAAAATGTGAATAAAGGCAGAATGGAAACTTGATGAAACATCATGTCCAATTTATATACTCATGTACAAATGAACGCAGCAGAAAATTCTCTTGAAAAGTAATTTTCTTGCTACTGGATTTGAAGTTCAAAAAAGTTAAGTATTCTTGTAACTTTTAGATACTGAGGGACATGATGTCAAATCAATGTTTGAAAATCAATTCTATTTCTTTTTAATGGTTTGAAGTGGACAATAGATACAAATAAGATTCCAGTTTCAAGAATTGCTCAATAACAATGATATCTAATAGATATACCAAATGCAAACTTTCCCTAACAGACACTCAAGACTGAGACTCTGGTGAGTTTCCTGAAAATAAGGAATCACACGAGCCATCACACACAGTTGCTGGAGGAATTAAGCACAGTTTAAGTGACTCCACTGCCAAAGAGTATTGGAAGATTTGACCTGTGTTTAACTGCACGTGCTATTTCTCTTCCCTAATTTTGTTATCTTTTACTGCACTGTATCTTTCCCATGAATACAAATAAATACAGAGTTCCGTGGGTACTCTGAATCAATCAGTCCTGGACCTTGGGATCCTTACCCCATACAAAAACACTCACACAATTCATTAAATCAGTTCATTGAATGTGTGTCCATCTCCCAACAATGCTGTGGTTATTTATAAATATAGCAGAAATAATTGGAAGTAAGTGGAAAAATATGCTTCAAATTTAATTTTTTATTCAAACCTGTATCGATACATTATGAATACACATCATCACTGCATTCAACAGTGAGAGTTTGTACCAGAATATGACATGACTTCATTCTCATTTTTCTCCTTCCCCCACCCACCCTGCAGATCAAATTTAATTTTAATTAAAATAATCTGTAATTCTCATGGGCCCACAAGACCATCTTTCCTATTGGACAGAATAAAGGGTTTTGTATCACATGAAACATGGGGAGGAATCCTTACAAGGGTACGTTGGGAGTGGAGCTGTGTCACTCCCCAGGTGAAAGTTGTTCTGGATCTAATTCATTAGAGCTTAAAACCAGAGCTTAAGGGACAAGCTGATTAAGTTAAAATCCCCCCCAATCAATATAGTATTAATGTTAAAGATTTAAAGTTAATGGAAATACTGAATTTGACCTTGAGAATTCACAGATCCTTTGAAGACAAACTAAAAAAAAATGGTTTCTACACTATTAATCTGCTTAATCCAAATTAGAGATAATTCTATTTATTGTATTGGAACACTGAATATAAAATAAAAGTAAGACAAGCTTAAAAGACACAAACTTAACATGTAAAATCAAAACACAAAGACAAAACATTAACAACGTAGTTTAAAAGTTTAGTTTAATAAACAGAAATGTAGTTAATAAAAGTGTAATCCTTATGAAAGAAATAAGAAATAAAACAGTAGTCTAGAAATAAAGAATTGAAGTTACTTTTAAAAACGTTTCTCCTCCTTGCATGGTCCACACAAATATAATCCCTGTGCTCTCTAACTGAGGTAAGAGGAACAAAAAATGAAACCTAGCCTAAGCAATTTAGAAACAACACTATTATATCTCAAAATCTATCAGATAAATAAATAAATAGTCCTTTGGGTAATGTAGCTCAATGAGAACCTTCAGTTTCAATCATCAGTATTAAAAAACACATATCTCAATTTAGGAGATAAAGTCAAAATGATAAAAATACAAGAAAACAAGTCCCATAAATGTCATAGTTTCAGAATACAGTGAACCCTTGACTTATGAACTTGATTTATTTCTGAGGGCTGGTTGTAGCTCAGTTTGGTCAGTTGAAGTCTCAGGCTCCTCTACGCTGCCCTAAAAGTTTCTTCTATGCACAGATCTCAGCATCCTTAGAGAAACACTGGTCTAGGATTTCTCAGTCTTGTCCGGAAAAGGATATCACAATGTTCCTTTGAGAACTCTCAAGGGTTCCCTGAAATGTCTGAGGCCATCTGGATGCACACGAAGCCTTCATTAAGTTAACTGAAAACTTAACTGAAGACTTCGATCATAAGTTAAAGGTAAAATTCTGATTGTAACCCAAGTTGTTCATATGTTAAGCCAATCATAACTAGAGGGTCCACTGTAAAATAATAGAGAGATCATGAAAGAGATCATAGTAAAAAGAGATATTTTCAGAAATGAAAGAAAACTTTACAGTATCAGAAAGCACAATAGTATTAACCAGTATAAATAGACTTGAGTCCCTTAAAAAGCACATAACAATAAACTACAGAACTCCAAAATTATTTCTGAGCATTTCTCTTCCAAGTGAAGCTATATTTTAGTAGTTATCTTAGATATTGCACTATCTGTATATAATTTATCAGATTACATTTATGTTGGGCATTTTAAGCAAAGTATATATAGAAAGTTTGTCTCTTTAAATGCTTTTATAGTTCATTTTAATATGATTTTTAAAAAATATTTTCTCTTTGTACTTGATGATCACATTAAATGATGTTATAGCTTTTACTTTCACTGATAAATATAGTTTTGGAAATGCATGAGTCCATCATATTTATCTGGCTTTTAGTTTTTTGCATAAAATTCTACCCGTCTTGATGTTCTAATGTTTATTATTTCATAATTTATATCTTGATAACTTCCTATATTAATTCTTTTAGGATAGGTCATTTGATGACATTCTTTTGTGTCAGAACTGGAAGTGAAATTCCTACCATTTTTATTTCTTAATCTATAGGTATATTGCAGTTTTAACATGTTTCATTCAGTAACCAATAAGCAATTTCTTATTGTTTCAAACACTTTGTGACTGGTTAATAGTCTTGCATAAATAAAAAGCTTAGGAATTTGAATTTCAGGAGGAATGCTATCATATAGAGAAATGAGATCTCTTCTCTCGTAGGAAATGTGAATAACTTATGGAAAAGAATCTTCCTTTGTAAGGTACTTCATTGTTTTACTTAAAAACTTCCAATGCTAATATTATTTTTATAAGCAATAAAAGTCCTTTACATTGATACCTTGTTAAAATTTCCCAATCAAATTGCTACCAATAAAAGTTTCCTATTCCTTTCAAGTTTTGTTATTCGTTTTTCTAGTATTTAATTGTAAGATAGAATCTGAAGTAATCTGCACTTTAGTTATAAATCACCTAATTCTTGACATAAAGTTCTGAATAACAGAAGTTAACTTTAACTGAGCATGGATTATTGGCCCATAGGGCTCCTGACCAATCTCTCCAGTTAAGCATGCCAAGTCCTAAAATCCAAAATATTCAAAAATCCAACCTGTTCCAAAATGTGCTGTTTTGTTTTGTTGTACTGTGGATTTAGACTGGTACCTGAGCATTTGCACTGAAATACATTCTCCCCTATTTTTCTGTTTATTTCAGACACATTGTCACTAAATTTATAAATTGCCATAGCTGAGTTAGAATCAGATATCCTGCTACTCTGCGTCCCAGAGAGCTGTGCGCACATGCATGAACCACCATGCCTGACTGAAACCCAAAACATTTCGAGTGCCAGAGGAACACCACCAATACGATGGTGCAGTGTGTATGAAATTAGTTTTATGTAAAGAACTATTATGATATTTTATAAAAGTTTCTTCAGGCAATACATATTAGATACATTTTAATATAAACAACTTCTCCTTTAGCTTGGGTCTTATCCCCACAATACCTAATTATGTCTATGAAAATATCTTACAAGCTTCAAATCTGAAACTTTTCTGGTTGTAAGCATTTTGGGTAAGAAATAGTCTGTACTACATGTCTAGCCTGCATCTCAGAAAACAGATTTATGAGTTTTAAATAAAAACCAAATTTTCTAATCCATTTTCTTTTTTTTTTAATTTTTATTTCAAATCTTTATTGGTACATTATGAATACATATCATCATCACATTCAACACTGAGAGTTTGTACCAGAGTATGACACAATTTAATTCTCACTTTTTCCCTACTCCATTTTAAACTTAAAATCTTTCTTTAATGTAGTGATTTCCATATAATGTGAAGATTTTCTCTATCATTTTACAACACTCTTAAAATCTTCTACCTGAGATATTTGTCTTAGTTTCTGAAGTAATCATGAATTTATTTTAATTTTTAAAAAGAGATGCTTTATGCTTCTTTATGATTACCTTTCAAAGCCAAAGCCTAAAATTACACAAACATTGCCAATAAACTACAAAATAAGCACAATTTCTGTGGGAGTTAGCTCAGTGGTTCTGGCGCCTGTCTTGCAAGCGCAAGGACCCGGGTTTGATCCCCGGTAATCTCATACCATACTGGGCGTGGAGACTCACACCCAGCAGCAACCAGTACCACATACCACAGTGCTGGGCATGGTGGCTCACACTTGTAACCCCAGCACTCGGGAGGCAGAAGCAGGAGGATTGCTGTGATGTGAGTTGGAGGCTGAGCTCAGGGCCAGCCTGAAACACAAAGCAAGACCCTGTCTCAAAAAAACCTTAAAAAAAAGTACCCTGTGTATTTAATATACTTTGTAGTCACAATAAATGCCCTGTGTATTTAATATACTTTTCCCTGTGTATTTAATGTACTTTGTAGTCACAGTAACCAATTTGAGGATAATAATGACAGTTTAATGACTTTTTCTCTTCTATTATCAAATTTCATTTCAGTTTTTCATAAAATCAAAAAATGTTTTATTTCCAATTGGATAAATTTTTGTTCTATAATTTCAACTTATAATTTACCACCAAGAAGTCTTAGCATTGCTTTATATATTTCATAATGACTTTTCCAACCTTCTGTGGAAAAAATGAATTTTCTTCTAGAATTTACAAATAAATTCCAAGTTTATCAGTTAAGAAGGGAAAATGAAAAAGATTACTATTATACACTTAGTACATTGTAATGGTAAGCTACATAGCTTAAAATGATGAGCTTCAATATTCCTTAACTTTAACATATTAGGTAAAAATGTTTTCTTGTTGGTCAGTGACAAAAATTTGAAAGGATTTATTTTATATAACACACAATACATTTATGTAACAGTGTCTTCCAGGATTTTCTTCTTGGCTTCTCACTGACAAAATCTCTAGCCTTCACAATTCAGAGTAATAAAAAACTTGGACCACTTAATTAGAAGGTGTGTGTGTGTGTGTGTGTGTGTGTGTGTGTGTGTGTGTGCGCGCAGAAAGAATCCTGTGCCTTAAACACGTCAGTACTCCTTTTCCTAAAGTCATCTATTTTCTTTTGCACCAAAACAATTGACACTGCTGAGACACATCTATAGCTTCACCCGTGAATTTACACTTATGAGAAATACTCCTTCTGTTCTCCAACAGCAGCACTATAACATAGGAGCTGTGAAAATATTATAATAGCACAAGATACAGACTCAAGGTTATATTATGCATTTTTTCACAGGGTCAGGGCAGGTAACGAGGTTTAAGAAAAATTAAAATGTTTTAAAAAAGGAAACAAAGCCTACGCATATAGGGATGGGGTAATGTAGAATGGGTAGGGGAATGGGAAGAAATGAGAATTAAGTTGTGTCATATATAGGTACAAACTCTCAGTGTTGAGTGTGATTATGATGTGTACATAAAATGAGCCAACAAAGAGTTCATTATAAAATTAGATAATAAAGTAGATAATAACGATTTTGTCATAATGTACAAAGGATACACTTCAGTTCTATTTTTTCAACTGACATACTAATTCTAATTATTTATAGACAAAGCAAGCAAACAAAAAATGCCTGAGTCTTCCTTTGATTTGGCTTACAGACTTTCAACATCTATTATCCACATATTCTTTCCTTACATAAGCAAAATATAAAATTTGGCTTACAATTAATATGGAATGTGATAATTTTTATGTAAAATGTCTCAACTCAATTAAATTTTAAAAAATGTATATAAATGTACATATAGCAGAAAGCAGTGAAACTAAATTTGAGATATTTTTATTACAGAAATTAAAATCTCTGGGATAAAAATATTTAATGGGATTTATGATCAAATTTTTGTCCTATCAATGGGAAACATTTTCTTATATACTTATGGGCAGTGCCTTTGTAAATAAACTCATTTCAAGTCCAAAAGTTTTCTTTATAAAATGTCTATTTCCCAAAGAGTGTCAAGATTTCATCAGTAGACAAGACCTCTATAAAGTGATTCCGTGAAGACCTACATTCGTATTCAATCATGTGCCTTAATCGAAGAATGCATCTTAGAATCAGAGTAGAGAATGATTTTTCATCATCTTTATACCATGTTCTCCAAATAGAATTCCTCCATGCTTGGCCTAGGTCCTGGAAAGCAGAGAGCCTGCATTTAAATTTTCTGACAAGTATTGCTAAGTGCTCTTACTGAGTGTAGTAAGTTATGATAAAATTGTATGTACTGTAGGAAATATAAGGATGCAGTAGAGTTGACATTTTTACATAAAAGCTAAAAATGTGTGCAGAGTTAGAAAAAACAAGTGTTAAAACTTTATACCGATATACATAACATATGGATTTTCTCATAGTTTTAGACTTTGGCAAGTAATTTGTATCAGTTTGTCTTTTATTGAAATTCCAATTAAAATGTTTATAGAAACTAAGAAAAATGTCCACAAAAATTGTCATAGCGCTGACAGTAGGAAAGATAGATACTGAATAAATGTAAGTGTAGAACAGAATTGTAACTTTTAGCAAAAGCTGAAAATTTTGAGGGAAATATGAGATATGAAACAAGGCTTATTTTATGTTCATAATTGTTACATTCCTGAGTTGGAGAGAATAATCATGAGTTTCTCAACATGAAAGAGCACAGTAGTAGGTTTTTTCTTTAATTCAACCCAATCTTTGCTGGATCAATTACATTTAAAAATCATGTCATCCTTGCTTTGAAGGATTCAGATAAAAATATGAATAAAAAAGTAGGCATAGCTTGATTATTAATTTCAAATAGTTAGATGATGGCATATCTTGTATTATCCTGGCATAGTTGGAGTACAGAGAAAGATGGAGTTAAAGTTCTTCAACTATCGAAAAGTCTTGTGAGAGGTCTCATTCAGTTAGGAGTGTATGGGAATTCAGCAGGAAAACTGATGCTGAGAAGCATTCTTACCAGACTGTGCAGGAAGGGAGAGAAGGAATAGAGGTTAAAAGGAAACTCAGACAGATATCACGGCAGGAGTACCTTTAAGAAGTGGAGAACGCTGATACAAAGTTACAGAAGAACTGAAAAATACTTTGAAGGAAACAGTGAAGAAATTTCACAGACTCTGAGAGACTTCAGGCAATGCCTGCTAGGTGAGTGAGAAGTTGAAATACATGACCCAACCCATTCTCTTATTTTTTTCTATCATGAACAACATGATTCAGAACCTATTTTGTTGTGATCGACTGAAATAAACTGCAATGCTGATTCATTTACTGATCTTTGTATGTCTGTCTTCTATGACTTCTCTTTGCTTTTTTAAAATTTATTTTATTGGTACATTTTATATATACAGTATGATTGTAATGAACATTGAGAATTTGTACCAGTACATGACACATCTTAATTCTCATTTTTTTCCCATTCCCCTGCCCTATCTACAGCCTCTCCCTTATATGTATAAGCTTTGTTTCATTTTTAATTTTTTTTAGCCATCAACATTTTTCTTTTCATCTTTTAAATTATGCAGTAGTGAGAAGTTAACCCAGAAAGTAGATTTTTCAGACTCATCCTTCATTTAGTTGGTAAGTGTCCACATTGCACAGGAAGAGCAGCATTTCTTGTATTCTGATAACTACTTTCCAAAATCATCATGAATATAATTCTTCATGAGGATATAGGTCCTTCAGAAATAGTTCCTGAGATTAGTGTCAAGGGAGCAAGAATATTTTTCAAATACATGGTCACTTCATTTAAATGTGAGGAAATTCTAGGTGATTTCTTAAAAATGTCCACACTACATCATGCTTGCACTTAGCAGTGTGTAAGGTTTCTGTTGGAGAGAATCAAATTCTTCTGGGCTCCTTTCATTGTCTGACATCCTGGTTATAATGCTGCTAGATGTGATGTAGTATTATCATCGTTCTGATTTTCATCTACTTAATAACTAATCATGTCAAGTATGTATTTGTGTATATATTGTTCATTTGTATATTTAACTTGCAGACATTTATTTAAACTTGTTTATCATTTAAATTTTGCTAATTATCCTTTTCTTATTGAGTAGTAAGAGTTTTTTATGTATTCTAGATTCAAATATTTCACCATACATGACTGGTAAATATTTTCTGTTACTGTATGTGTTGTCTTTCCATCTTTTATCAGAATTGTACAATATTTTTCTCTTTCTTATGGAAAATTATAATTAGATATATTTATGTAATACAAAACATTACATTTCTGTGTTCAGTGTGGAATGATTGACTCTGTCTATTAATTTATCCATCACACCAGATATTAAGTCTTGTGACTGAAATTTTATATCATTTGACCCACATCTTTCCATTCTCATCAACACTTAGATTCTTACAGCTAACATCAACTGTTTTAGAGTCTGTACATACAAGTCCTTAATTGTACGATTATAGCTAATGAAGCATTCCACTTCTAACAATATATTTAAAACATTAAGAAACATCTATACAAAATTTATGTATGAGTATAACAGCATTCTTTTGTTTTAGTTTGTGGATTAAAAAAATTGCTGTTTTGATCTTTTTTTTTCTTAAATCTTTATTGGTACATTATGAATACACATCATCATCACATTCAACATTGAGGGTTTATGCCAAAATATGATACAACCAGATTCTCATTTTTTTTCCTTTTCCCCCCACCCTGCAATAAATACAAACTGTTAGAAACAACCCAAAAGTTTATCAAGCTATGGATGAATAAAATGTGTTATTCCACAAAATAAAATATTATAAATGAAGGAATAAGACTTGAAACAACATGAAGGAACCTTCAAAACACAAACCCGGGAGTGTGGCTGTTACAGGAACTATGCAGAGCCAGGGAAACCGACAGATTAGATTGCTTCTTGCTTTGGGCTCATAGATGGAGGCGGAAGAAGACAGCTAAATGTTAGGAACGTGTTTTAGTTCCTGAGAATGATATTAAATTAATTATGATAATTCCTCATGTGTGAATATGCTAAAAGCCACAGAATTGTGTATTTCAAGTGGGTGAATGGTAAGGTACATGAATTTCATCCTTACAAAGTTGTAACATGCGTTTAAAAATGCACAAGGATATGTAGAACTTGTACTGAGCCTGGTTTTACCTATGTACTACGTGGCACAAAGCCATTAAGTAGTGATATTGGTTGTTACCTGAGCACGCATTTTATGTCAGACTGTACACCTTTGTAAACAAATCTGCTAGATGGAGAAAATCTGACACTCGTCCTCCAAGCTGTGGTTGGCACACCCAGGAGCACACGCTATTAATAGCAACATTCATCAATATTTAAAGGCACTGTAGATATCTTCAGAAAATTATTTAAATATTGGATGGTATTCTTTAGAAAAAATATATTTAAGCACAATTTTATATTTAATATTCTGTATTAATGTAGAAAGTATACTTTTAAGGATAGGACTTTCATTTTTTTTCTGAGAAAAATAACTTGTGATTGCCTGAAAAACTGTATGGTAATATTGTACAAAGCAAAAAAAGTAAGAGAAAGAAAGAAAAGAAAAAAGAGAGGAAAAGAGTAAAAGAAAGAAAACAAAGCCTGGAGTAAATTTTGATTAAGCTATGAAAGTGACTATACTTAGCCATTTTTTATTATGGTAGCCAAAAAAGGAACAGTAAAACAAATTATAATAACATTTCATACTACATTCTTTTGATCTAGAATCAATGCACAAATACATTCATAACAGTCACAGAAATAGTATTTTCAAAAGAGCATTATTTTTATTTATTTATTTATTTATTTATTTATTTATTTATTTATTTATTTATTTTGACATGGTCTCGCTTTGTAGTTCAGGCTGGCCCTGAGCTCAGCCTCCAACTCACATCGCAGCAATCCTCCTGCCTCTGCCTCCCAAGTGCTGGGATTACAGGCGTGAGCCACCACGCCCGGCACTGTGGTATGTGGTACTTGTTGCTGCTTGGCGTGAGTCTCCACGCCTAGTATTGTGTGTGATAACCGGGGATCGAACCCGGGAGCTTGAGCTTGCAAGACAGGCGCCGGAACCACTGAGCTAATTCCCTGGCCCCAAAAGAACATTTTTAAGATGAAGAAAGAAAATTAACACACAATTTTTTTTTTCTGACACGTGGAAACCTTGAGAATTACCTCTCAACTTTCTGCATTCGTGCAAACAACAAAGAGTAATTGGATTCGTCTTTCCTGTCTTCTCTTACCATGTTATAGGAAAATAAATATCTTCAGCAATTTTTTATTCTTTTACTTCAAAAATATATTTTTGGTAACAATTATACATTCTTGATTGTATTTTAAGGGTGATAATTCTAAAATATGATTCTATGATGTAATATTTTTTCGAACATTGGAATTCAGAGTGCCAAATATACTGACAATTTTAATCAAATATTCCTCTTCAAACTTTATGTGAGAATAAAAAAATAGAAGAATATGTAATGCTGCCTTCTAAATTGACCATATTTATGTCTGTCAAATACAATTTTTCCTCTTGGAGTTGTTTATATTTCCCTCGTTTGCACATTCTAACTTGCGTGCCAACTGGACTTTCTACTTAATGTCTACTTATTTCAAATATTCCCATCTTCATCTTTCTCAAAGTAAAAGAGTAAAAGCTGGATTCTGTGGAAGGAAACACATGCACACACACACGCGCGGGCGCACACACACACACACACACACACACACACACACACATATTATTTATTCAGTGAGGTCACCTCTCAAACACAGATTACACAAACAGGGTCCCTGTTTAGGGTGAATCATGTAAACAAAAGTCCAAAGAGACAGACTTACCATGTATATATGGAGAAAAATGACCAGGAAAAATGTTTAGAATGCCAGATTGATCTCAATAGCTTTCAAGAAAAAGTATTTAAATATAATTTATGGCAAGATTAGAGAAACCCTAAAAATAAGCCTATAAAATTTGATTCCCATGCCAAAAAACTCCTCAAAAACAAACAAAAAAACCCTCACACATTGAAGTTGTCCTAACATACAGCAGGAACAGGTTAGAAATTAATTTAAAGAAATGATTTTGATTGTATGATGTTCCACAAGCATCTTATCCTCTGAAAAGGTTATAATTGTCAAACAGGATTTTCAGTTTCTTGGGTGGAAATATCCTATAAAATTAAAAAAAATGGTGTGAAATAGTTTAAGTGGAGAGAAGTAGAAATAGAATATCTATTAACAATAGAAAAAGAAATGCATGATAAGACAAGCACACAGAACAGGAACAAAAAGAGTAGCAAGAAACATGTCTTGTGAAATCTCAGAGGCAGCTGCTGTGCCATTCTCTTTATTTTTTTCATTTGGTAGAGAGAAATCAGAAGGTGAAGTAGAGATTTCGTTAAGACTGCTTCAGTGTGTCCCTAAGTTTTTCTGTAATACCTGAAGAATTAAAAGATTAAAGTACTTCTAAATGGAGTTTAGAAAATAGGAAAATTTTGATCCTGTAATTAAAATGCTTAAAGTGTTAAATTGGTGAAATATCTAGCTATGCGTGATTTGGTTTTTAATTTATTTTTTTTCAGTATTCATCCCTAAGAAAAGTAATCCAAAATATAATTTCAAAGGATTAGTTATATTAGGACTAAAATGAGAAGGCTCCTTCAAGAATTTTTCCCGTTTGGTTTTAAGTATTTATTTTTCCTAATTTTTATTATCAAAATTACTGAAATGGAACATGTAGATATTCAAGACATAAAGCTAATCTATATATTTTAATTGATTTATTGCTTCCTTTTATATATACATCACGATCACATTCAACACTGAGAATTTTTGCTAGTAAATAATACAACTTAATTCTCATTTTTTCCCATTCCCCTGACCACTCTACAACTCCCCCACCCCTTTTATACATAAGCTTTGCTTCCTTATTTTACCATCAAATTGTTTCTTTCCTTTCTGAGGCTATGGATGACTCAGAAAATGAATATAAAAATTTTTAAAATGAAGTCATTTACAAAGTTGATACAGGATTAGAGAATTCATTCAAGAATAGGGCGTTAACAACACTAACAAAATACAGAGGCCAATAGTGCACCAGTTCCTGAAGATCTATGAAGGAAGGTTATCCTTCTCAGAGAGGGTGTCTCTCAGAGGGAGCCATGGCCTGTCGCAAACACAGCGGGCAATTCTGCCTGAAACAGAAGAGAAGATGTCAAAGGAATGTAGGCCCTAAACTATTCTTCCTCTGACTGAATCTATGAATTTTTGAGCTCAGGGCTCAACATGAAGAAAAAAATATTTCTTTTAATTCTTACTTTCTACCAGGTATAGTTCTTGTTGCTAAGACAAAATATTACTGTTTGTTATTTGTCCACTTAGTACAGTGGACATCACTTGTACTTCAGGGGTCAATGAAAAATATCCTTATGACTACTTCTTTATTAGAAACTCTATTCATATTTTAGAAATGTTTTGTCTTTAAGGCTTTGTCTGTATATGTGCTTTGAGATTTTGTCTTTTCTTTTTCAACTTTACATTTCAGAACTGTTCTGGCATGTTGTCACAGTTGCATTGCAGAAAGTATAAGCTCTACTTAGCTTCTTCCTTTTATTGCAGTGATTCAAGTCATCCAGGTCTCAGAAAGAGGCAGACAAAAATACTGTAAATGAAATTGCTTAATTTTCTAATCTTCTGAGTAGGAAAAAACAACTTAGGTATAGATCATTGTACCCTAAATTGATATTATGCGAACCTAACTAGAAAAATGTATATCCTCCATAAAACTTTATTTATATTTTTGAATAGAAGTAGATAAAACTGTTATTATACACAAATAAAATGTGTATAAACACCTAGAAGAAGTTATGCACTGCATATCAATCAGTCTTAATAAATAAGTAATAAAATTAGATTGGGAGAAGTAGCAAAAAAATCATAAACAGAAAAATGACTTTTTAAGGAGTTATTTGCCTCATATTTACAATTTTGGAAATGTTGAATGTCTTTTCTCTACCAAGTGTGATAAAAAAAATCATTGATTTTTTATGTAATCATCATTTAATGAGTGTCTGCTCTGTGAAACATAGGTATTCCTTCCAGAGTACTTAGATGAGCTAAGAAACAACCCAACTATGTTACAAATTTGTATAATATGGTAAAACCATAGGCTCTTTCTTTTTTTTAAAATTATCTTTATTGGTACATTAAATATACACATCATGATTGCACTCCATAATGGGGATTTGTACCAAATTCTTTATCTCCTGCTTGAAGTCATGACATTTTCAGTCCAGATAAGAATAAAAATGGTGAAATATGAGAAGGCCAAGACATGTCTCAGAGAGGAAATTACATGTCACATTGTTAATGTTCAGTTGAACTCTACAAAGTCCCAAGAACAGAATATTTTAGCCTACAGGGAAAGGTGCCACAGCAATATATATGTAAAATAAGAAGAAAACTCAGAAGTACATATATATTTCTTCTAATATTCTTCAGCCAGTGAATATCAAAGAACACAGAAGAGCCAAGTTACCATCCATTATTACACTAATGACTGTAACATATGACTGAACTCCACTTTCCCTCTGGAGAAAGGCTTAAAAAACAGCAAATTTCACAGAACTTCTCTGTTTGCAAGAAAAAAAGACTAAATAGATAAGGTGCAAAAATAGAACACTAAGAAAAGAACTAAGTGGGAAAACAATAGATTTTTAAAATTTTGTGCTGTTTCTCTATGGACTTGTTCCATTTTTCATAGCAAAGCCCCGATTGACAGTAATACCCCTCAGAACACATCTAAGAATCAGCTCATTGGAAGAAATTTTAGTACAGTCTTCACTTCTATTGTTTTCATTTAGAGTATCAACTTGAAAAATTAAATGAGAGAAAAAGAGAAAATGAGAGAGAAATAATATTAGTAATGAAGCATTAATCATACAAAAATAAACTTCACCATGGGGCCGGGGAGTTAGCTCAGTGGTTCCGGCGCCTGTCTTGCAAGCGCAAGGGCCCAGGTTCGATTCCCCGGTAACCACATACCATACTGGGTATGGAGACTCACGCCCAGCAGCAACCAGTAACACATACCACAGTGCCGGGCGTGGTGGCTCACGCCTGTAATCCCAGCACTCGGGAGGCAGAGGCAGGAGGATTGCTGTGATGTGAGTTTGAGGCTGAGCTCAGGGCCAGCCTGAACCATAAAGTGAAACCCTGTCTCAAAAAACCTAAAAAAAAAAAAAATAATAAATAAATAAATAAATAAACTTCACCAAAAATTAAAGGTGACCACCTTAAAAATCCCCCTTTGGAGGAATAAGTCAATCAAGTTTATTAAAAAGACATTCAGTTTATACAATGAAAATAAAAAAGAACATCAGAGAGATATTATTATGAGGTTACTGAGGTCACTATTTAGTTTTATTTTAATGAAAAATAATTTTAGAAAAAATAAATTCAAAGAAATGAATAGGCTGAGAATGTAATGAAAAGCAAAGTTATATTTGCATAATAATTACTGCATTTTACCTTCACATTAAAAAAGCAAAGCTCATCATTTGACTCTAATGAAGGACACTACAAATATGTAGATTTAATCAGCATTTAAATTTCCTTTTCAGCTAAAGAGTCCTTTTATCCTATGCTATCATTTGTTAAAAAGATTTTAAAGATACTGTGACTTTGCAAAAGATAAATCAGTTGATGTATGAAAAAAGGAAATAAATGATACAGAAAAGTGGTATTTGGTAATTATCTCTCAAAGAGGACATTTTAAGTATATATTTAGATGATTCATTTAGTAATATTATTAATAATAAAAAACAGAATTCAAATACCTTATCAAAAGCTGTCTTTAAATTAACCGCAAAATCTTCACAGAACTTATTTTTAGTTATATATTTTTAAATGACTGATTATAAATATATATTATATATTATATGTTATATTTGATTAGACATTAGATAAATATATGATATTTAATGTTCAGTTGAACTCTGCAAAGTCACAAGAATAGAATATTTTAGCCTACAGGGAAAGGTGTCACAGCAATATATATATATAATAAGAAGAAAATTCAGAAGTAGATACATATTTCTCTCTAATAATAAGTAGATACATATTTCTTCTAATAATAATATATATAATATATATATACATATATATATATTATATATATATATGAAAAGACATCCAGAATACACTGGTAAATCAACCCAGTAAGCTACAGAAATATGTGCAATGCTTCATTTCACTTAAAATTGTATAAAAACTTCCAGAAGGACAAGTGGATAAATGATACAAGATGCCACTGCTGCTAAACAAATAAATGACTATAAACAGAAAGATTGATAAATAGAGTAATACAGCTTAAGACAAAATCCAAATAAAGAAATACAAATTATTTGTTATACATAAAATTACTAGGGGTGGGAACAATTCGAGTAGTTTTAGTTTTCTTCAATAGATAAACAAAATAAGGAGAGGGTGAGTTTGAGGCTGTCAACCCTTTTTATATTTCTAAGGAATGTTTCTAAAGAATATATAAAGACACCCTTGTAAGTGAGATAAATAGGTTACAGATGTGTAAATATATCTTTTCTCTGGTATGAGAAAATGAAAATGTAAATGAGTTCTAAAATGTATAGTAGATATTACAAAATAGGAAATATTTAAAAGGAAATAAAGTATAGGAGTAAATAGCAAGAGGAAAAGAATGTGATAGTAATACAAAAAGGAAACAAAGCTCATATATATAGAAAGTGGGGGGTTGTAGGGTGGGTAAGGGAATGGGAAAAAATGAGAATCAAGTCATATCATATAGTGGTATAAATTCTCAATGTTGAATGTGTAGATGATGTGTATATATAATGTATCAATAAAGATTTGAATTTTTAAAAAGCTCATAAATGTATTAAAATAAAAAATTTAAAGCTCCACTAGTACTATTAAACATAAGATAAACATAGTTAATGGTGATTTAATTAAGTATAAAATAAAATGGTGATTTAATAAAATAAATTGCTTTTAAGGATCAGCTTTACTCTTCATTTACGAAACAGTAATTTGATAGAACTAAACGTTACCATGAAAATAATTGAAATAGCAATGTTTTTTTCTAAACATCATATTTTTAGAGTACCAGTAACATAGAATCTGGAATTTTAAAGTATTAGGTCCTGGTTTCGACTGCAAACCCAATGAAGGAAAATAAGGCTGATAATTTTTAAATTTTAGTTGAGCTTTTGCATTTCTTTTTTGAGCAGTACAATGTATCAAACTCAGGACCTTGAGCTTGTGAGGCAAAACAATCACAATCATCAAAGCTTATTTATTAAAATTAAAGATTATAGTTCTGTGGTTTGTGATGATTGTTTATGAGGAAAAAGCCCAAAGAAATGAATATGGAAAATATATAAATATGTAGTTTTTCTTAAAGAAGGATTTGTGAATAGTAATTAAATCTTAAAGATCATACACTCTGATCAACTTTGATCTATCCAGAGATTCAAGGATGGTCCAACCTACATAAAACAACAAATCAATACACTATGTTAACAGAATCAAGGACAAAAAGCAAACAATCATATCAATAGACTAAAACCCTACAGAAAATTGGAATAGATTGTCTTTATTTCAAACTGATAAGTGATATTTATGAAAAAGCAAACAGTTAGCATCATACTAAAATGGCCCCAAACTGAAACTTTCTCACTTTCAGGAATGAGACAAGGATGTCCGCTATCACCATTACTGTTCAAAATCATTCTGGAAATAATAGCGACAGTGATTGGATGAGAGAAAGTAATGAAAGGAATAAAGATAGGAAAAAATGTTTGTCATTTGCTGATGACATTGTCTTCTATATAGAAGACCAAAAACACTCTGCCAAAGACTGCCAGACCTGATTTCCAGATTCAGTAGAATATAAGGCCAATGCCCAGAACTCAATGGCCTTCTTGTACATAATAACACATTCACTGAGAGACAAATTGGGCAAAAATATCCTCTTCTGATAGCATCCAAAAGTATATCTAGGAATAACTAGAAGAAAGGAGAGGCAAGAAAGAAAAACGAGGTAATTACAGTTAATGGCTATACTTAGAAGCCGTATTCGAAGTGAAGTAAATAGGACTTGCCTGGGTCAATACTATATCACTTCTCTCGTATGAGAAATTGAAGGTGTAACAAAACGTGTAATAGATATTATGAAATAGTAGGAAAAGGTTAAAAGTGACGAGGGAATAGGGGTTGAGGACATGGGAAAGCAAGTAAGGGAAAAAAATAATTTGATGGTGAAAAGGGAAAGACTGAAGCAAAGATCATGTAGAGGGATGAAGGGGTTGAAGGGAGGCAAGAGAATGGGAAAAAATAGTCATCAAGATATGCCATGTACAGGTACAAATTCTCAATGACTTCTCAGATCATTGTGTATGTCTAAAATGTACCAATAAAGTGAATGAGGAAAACAAGTACTCATCTAAATTAAGAGAACGTTTATTACACAACAATTGACTATATTGAATTATTATAGTCAATTATGCCACATAAAATATTCATAAAAATAAAACTATGTAAATAATAGATTTCTAAAATTTCAAAAATATAGTATTAACATTTTAATATTTCTCTGTTCTCATACTACATTTTCTTTATTCGTTCTTCTGTTTTGGGAATTCTAGGCTGTTTCTCATATTGAGCTATTAAAACTTGTACTTCTTTAAATATGGTCACATGTATACACCTAAAATATAATAGCTTTAATTTTTTGAGAAGATATCTAGAAAGAGAATAGCTTAGTCAATTAAAAGGTCTAGTTTTAATTTTTTTTGATGAAACTCCTTACTGATTTCCATTGTTGCTGTACCAGTTTCTTTTCCCTCACTAATTTATTCCCACATTTTCTCCAGAATTTGTATTAGTTTTTGAATGTAGTCATTCTTTGTGATGTAAGTTGATATGTCAACTGTAGTTTTAATGTGTGTTTCTCTTGTGGCCACTGACAGGTGTTTTACATTTTTTTACATACTTGCTGACATTTGTACTTCTGAAAAGTGTCTACTCATTTTGCATTCTCATTTTTTGTTTGGATCTTTTATTTTGAGAAATCTAATTGTTTTTAGTTCTTTATATATTCCAGATGTTAGCTCTCTGAGCAATAGCGCACAAAACATTTTTCCCATTCAGCGGTTTATCTTTCACTCTAATGGTTGTTTTCATTTCCATATAGAAGCTTTTTAATTCTGTGTAATCCTATTTATTGCTTCTTGGTATTAGTTTTTGTGTCTTCAATATTCTATAATTGAGGCATTCATAGGCAAATGAAAATATAACTTTAAGAAATATAATTTTAATTTTTTGAGAGTATAATTTTAAGTGAAATCAGATTTGGACGCTTAAAAATTTCATGGTTTCTTTTGTCTGAGAAACTCAAAATAGGTATCTATAAAAGTTAAATAGAATATAAAAGAAGGAATAGGGAGGTTAAAATAATTCATCAATTTGTGTACTCTATCATTTCAAAAACATGCAATATGTATGCTAATTTGTTTCACTTATACCACTAGTTTCTCTTATTTCACTGAAAAGAAACTTTTGTGTCCTTATCTGTTTGTTTCTTTTATTTAGGTCTTTTTTCTATCTATGATGCCTACTTGGAGTAACGTTTTTCACATTCTTTTTGTTGTTGTTTTTGTTTATTTTTGGAGCTTTGTAGCTCAGGCTGGCCCTGAGCTTACTATATAGCTCAGGGTAGTCTTGATTTCACAGCAATCCTCTTGCTTCTGCCTTCTAAGTGCAAGTGCTGGGGTTTCACTTATGAGCCATCATGCCCAGTATTGTGGTATGTGGTACTGATTGCTGGTGGGTATGAGTCACCATACCCAGCACTGTTGTATGTGGTTATTGGGATCGAACCCAGGTCCTTGTGCTTGCAAGGCAGGTGCTGGAACCACTGAGCTAAATCTCCATCCCCTGGCCATTCTTTAAGATTGTGATACAGAATGTGTTAGTCATTCTGTAATTATTTTGTTAGGATATTTTATTTTTTCATAGAAAAAAGACTGATTTTCAATACTTTATTAATTATACTAAAGTGAAAAATAAAGAAGTTTCATTAATTCATAAAGAGATATTTCACAACTGTCTTGCAAATATTTACAAATGTCTTTTTTTTAGGTTTTTTGAGACAGGTTCTCGCTTTGTAATTCAAGCTGGCCCTGAGCTCAGCCTCAAACCCACATCACAGCAATCCTCCTGCCTCTGCCTCCCGAGTGCTGGGATTACAGGCGTGAGCCACACTGTGATATGTGGTACTGATTGCTGCTGAGTGTGAGTCTCCACGCCCAGTATTGTGTGTGGTAACCAGGAATCGAACCTGGTTCCTTGCGCTTGCAAGACAGGCGCCAGAACCAATGAGCTAAATCCCTGGCCCTACAAATGTCTTTTATAACAAATATTTCAGAGATTAATTGAAAATTTTATCTGGAGACAAAGATTAAATTTCTATGGTTAGGTAATTTGACTAAATTCTTTAAATATAATGAAGTATTTGGGAAAATTTTCTTTGTTTATAATAAAGATATCAGTCCATGACAAAAATATATAGGATTAAAACACAAAAGGTAATATTTTTCATATTCGTAAAATATTTAGCCTTCAATAACAATTTCTAATTTGAGTGATCTAAGTCAAATCTCTAGTAGTTGCATTTCAAAGAATAAATACAACATAGGAAATGTTAAATCTTAAACCAATGCAATTAGACATTTATACATATATATGCATAAATAATATATTAAATTTTTACAATCATGCATGAGCTTTAGATAGTTTGGAATTACTTCCATTTTAAAACTGTTCCATTTGTATTTATCTAATATCTTCACTTCTGAAATTCAGATATGTGACATCCTACAAATAGCTCTGACTGCAGTAAAACCTGTGCCTTACAGAAGATGGATTTCTATACAGGTGGGGTTTCCTGACCCTACAATTGCCGCGGTTTGTACTGCCCCTGCATCTCTCAAAATGCATGCAATGGAGAAGTAAAAATATTATGCAAATTTGTCTTTTGGAATTTGCCTTTGGAGTTTTGATTTCTAAACCTTATTCATTTTAATAGGAATTTATATATTTATATATTATAAATTATGATATCATACCAAAATGTTATTGATAGTTACTCCTTTTCCCATGTCTTTGTACCATCATAAAATCATCATAGCCAGATGCGTTACATTATTTTCAACATAAAATTGAAAGGTGATAACTTTATTCAATTCCATTCAAAAATAGATTCCAAGTGCCTGTCTAGTATAATTCAGGAAAGTGTCGGAAGTCTAATTATGTTTCCCACTGCAAAGTAGCAACCCTCCAGTCAACTTGATCTTGTACTTTGTGTCAAATTTTGGAATGTGATCTTACAAGATGTAAAAATCTTTTCCAGAATTCGAGAAACTTTGATATACACTTTCTCTGCGGAGTCAATAGATCCTGTTTCTATAGTTATCCAGCTTCCAAAGCAATCCTAAATGTGCATTTCTTTGGAAAAAATTTGCAAGTGTAACACAAGTCTGTTTTGGTTTTTTTTTTTTTAATCCTTACCCATTCAATAGTAAGCAAAGTGAAGGAAAGCATTTCTTTAAAACCTACATAAAGAAACATCTAAACGGCTATGTTTCTTTCACGTTTGTGTAGATGATTTGTAACTTTGTTACAGAGAGATGCCTTTATCTAATATTTATGTGAAAACTTCATCTGAAAAAAAAAGTATTTCAGGAGATTGAGGAACCAGATTTATAAGCAATAAAAATGTATAAATAGGCAATGTGGCCATTATTCAGCTTATGTTTCTATTTATTTAATGGCTCCTGGGTTTGGGGCAGGTTTTTCTTTGTTAGAAGGGCTGGAGAAGTATTTCAGAGTGCACTTCACTCTTTGTCCATAGTTTCACATACATACCTGTTGCCACTACATGGGAATTAACTTTTAGCCCATGCATACATAAAACTAAAAACTTAACTTATTTTTTCTGTTATTATACTGCCTAGTCATATGATAATTGATAGCTTGGCTTGGATAAATGTTCAAATACATGAGTACATTACATTTTCATAAAGCACTTGTTTGTCCTTATTCACCCCTTCAGCCAGATTGTCAAAAATACTTGGAATATGAAGACAAGAGTACAGTGTTTCAGTCCAGATGAAGTTGTCTATGGTAATTTAGTAGCTTTGCAGGAGATCCTCAGTAACTCTTTAGAATTAATCATGTTCAGTCTTACTGTGACAAGTACCTTACAGCCAATAACTTATATTTGTAGATAGCTTTCTTTAATGAACTCATCATTTTTTTGAATGTATAGTAACATTCTTGGTCATCAAAACTTGTACATTAATACTGTAATATCCCATTAACTCTAATGTGTTTTGTTTTATTCATTATGGAGATTAAACTAAGGAAAAGCATTCTTAGTATTCAGTTAATAGTGCTCCATTAGGCATAACAGGATCCATACCTTGGCCTGTAGAGAGAGCAGGGTGATTCCTACAAAATTACATCACAAAATGCTTTTAGATATCAAATTGTCAACCATGAAGATTTCACATCACGAAATTCTTCGTAAATTCTACCTCTTATCAAGTGCGCCAGAAGCTTAACCTTCACATTCAAAAGGCTGTGTGAGTTTGTCTTCCTTCAACTCCCTCATCATTGCATCATCAACACATAACTCTAGTAACTGTCAGAGATGAATTATCAATCTGAAATAATTTCATCTTGTATTTTTCTTTCCTTCCATAATGAGCAAGGTGTTTCCTATCACAGGTCCTCTGACTTCTGTGGTCATACGGTGGAGTCCTCTGGTCATGTAGAAGAGCATTCGGATCTGGCTGGAAAACACAGGAAATGATCACTAAGCATATAAAACTTCAGTTATTAGGAAAGTATTAAATGGTCATACATTCTTTTTAATTGATTTTATTGGTGTATTTATTACATATGTCATGATACATTCAACACTGAGAATTTGTATCTTGTCATGACACATCTTGACTCACACTTTTTCTTGTTCCCCTGTTCTCCCTACAACTCCCCACCCTGTATATACAAAGCTTTGTTTTCTTTTTCAACCATCAAATTTATTCTTTCCTTTCTTTACTTTCCCCTACTTCCCTTTTCCTCTACCCTTTGAACTTTTTCTTCCTGTTTCACAGTGCTTATCATACATTTAGGAACTCAAGTACATCTTTAGTTTCTCATATGAGAGATATGATGTGTTTATGTCCATCCCTGATTCAAATTTATCATTGTTTATGACTGAGTAATACTTCATTTTATTAAAAATACATCAAGAATGTAGGTATAAAATCAGAAAACACGTGACAGCCCCTCTGGGAACTTGAATTCATGATACCCAGAAAAGAGCAACTTAGCAAAGAGAAATTAGGGAATCAAAGAAGACCTGACCAATTGGAAAAAGTAACAATGAAGGTATATTATGTACAGGTACAAATTGTCAACAATTAGTGTGATCAGAATGTATTCCTAAAATGTAGCAATTTTATTAAAAAAGAGATGGCAATAAAATTAAATATCACAAGGAAAATAGAGAAACTGAAAACACTGCATAGGGAGGAAGAAGCAGGTTAGAAGGGTAACAGCCTCAGTTCCCAGTGAGGGGGACCTGTCTCCAGAAACACAAGGTGAATGCTGAGAGGATCAGTAGCTCCAGGGCAGGAGGATGAGCCAGACCACCAGCAGCATAAGCCTCCAGAAAGGTCCACAGTTACTGGAAGCTATATACACAGGAAAGTGACTTGGCATGGCAGCCCAAATCCCAGGAAAGCTCAATCTGCCAGACTTGAGAGCAAGGTATCAGGACCCATACTGGGAGGGGGTTTATTGTTACTCTGTGAATAAGAAGCCATAGAAAACTATCCTTTATGATTTCTAGGGCCAACCTACCACAGGGACCTGTTGAGAATTGACAACAAGGGTCAGCCATAGAAAGGATGCACACTAAACATGAACATTTTGAGAAACTGAGACTGTAACAAGCTCAGACTCTGAAGGACATATTTCCAGTTTCTGTGGTGAGATATAAGCTGGTTTGGGCTTGTTTTCAGAGGAGAATGAGTTTGATACTGCTGGCATTAAGTCCAACACACTGTTTGATACCTTACCCTCGATCTTTCATGCTGTTTGCATGCTTTCATGCTCTTTGCCACACAAGCTCAAGGGTCAGTTTGCTTTCCGTCTGCTAACTCGATCAGAGACATGGCTTTGCTGCGAAGGTTGTCACTACCTGCAGCGTATTTGTATATAGAACTACAAATAGCATTGATCAAAAAGAACTTCACAATGCATTGTAGTCAAAATACTAGAAAAAGAGTCACAATGACACTGCAAAATCCCAGAAAAAACCCTACCTCCTTCAAAACTTTGTACCCAAATAACTTGGAGAATCCAGAAAAAATGCATAAACTCCTGGATTTATATTAATTACCAAACCTGAATGAAAAAGATTAAAATAATAGTTTTTGAGCAATCCAGCAACAGGTGATGAAAATGAGGAACCAATAAAAAATAAATAATAAAAACTAGGACTCAACAAATTTACCAACGGATTCTACACAGACTTCAGGAAGATCCAACAGCAATCCTTCTCTTTGTCTTAACTTAAATTGAGAGGAGAGTGGAACTGTTAATCTCCTTCCAAGAATCTAGCATTATCTTGATTCTAAAGCCAGACAAGAAATCAATTACAAAAAGAAAAATACAGGACCGTATTATTAATAAACATAGTAGAAAAGATTCTCAACAATTTACTGCCAAATAGAGTGGGAAAATTTTCTTTAAAAGAGTACCTACTAGGACAAAGTAGACTTCATAATGGGGAGTATACTTCAACATATGTAAATAAAAAATTTAATACGTCACAAAAATGGAAAGGATGACATAGAAAGACTCACATGACAAGCTCAATATATGAATAAAAAGCCTTTGACAAAATCCAACATGCATTCATGGAAATATTTTTTGAAGAAAATAGATGTACCTTATTTTAAGGTGGTGAAAGTTATTTATGATCCACCAATTCCCGACATAATATTGAAATTTTCTCTAAAATACCGAACAAGAAAAAGGTATCCATTGCCAGCTCTCTTGTTCAATATAGAGCTCAAAATTGTATCTAGAGCAATCATGCAAAGAAATAAATAAAATGATTATGAAGAGAAAAAGCAATTTTTTAACAGTCCTTTTGTACAGATGGCATTGCCCTTTACACAGTATTCCCAAAATGTATGGTAATACTTTTCTTCATTTTGTTGCTTTGGGATGAAGAATGTAGTGAAATATTTAATATCTTCTCAGTCATTGACATGGCATTTTGTAAATACAGAAGTATTTGTCATTTACTGAATTTTTCTACACTCTAAAAATTACATTCTCAACAGAAGTTTCCCATTTAACTTGTCAGTGGCAGATTGCATGTGCCATAAATGATCTCTGATCAGTAATTGCATGGACATATGAAGGTAGTACTAGAGTGTTTAATTTTACACAATAGTATTTGTTAATCATCTTTATATTTAATCAAAATATTCAAATAAATTTAACAAAAATCTCATTCATTTTAAAAAATTATTTTCTGTGTGCCTGAGCCATGTCTCATTATCATCTCATTTCTTTTATAACTTCTTGGAAAATATAAAATTTTGGTATGGAAAGAATCACATTTGAAATACATAATCACATCTCTGAACATTCCGAATGCACCCAATCTCATCTGAAATACATAATTATATGTGCACATTGTATCTATACTGCCATCGGATTCTATGTATCTGTGTTCTATTGAATAAAGAAAAACGCTAACATCTAAACTAGTAAGATTCACACACTTCCGTTCTTTCTCTATAATTTCACATCTCAAAGAATGGACATCCTGAGCTCTTTCCAAGGATTTTGTAATACTGTTTGAACTAGAAATGGCCAGCATATGTTTAAGGTACTACTACTACTCATGTCATAAGCCATTTTAAAATATAAGTTTGAGAAACATTTTAATAGTTGCATTTAGTGAAGTAATGTTCTCTTAGAATGACAAAGAACTCTATAGCCACATCTTTCCATGTACCAAAATACAGAAAGATGTTGTACTGTACTTAATTAATATCAGTGATGAATGAACCAACTAGCTCAATATTGTTTCATTCGGCACCAGTGAAATCTTGGCCTTCAATAGTGACATTCTGCTGAAGAAATGGCTTTGAAGAATTACTTGATCTTTTTACATTTAGATCTTCAGGATATCATGAAATCCAATTTTCTAAACTTAGTCAAAGAAAGCTGTTAAACATTATACTCTTCTTGAAATGAAAATCCTACGGTTATATCTATAATATTGTAACACTCTAAGTCAATATTAATCCTGTTTTTTTTTACCTTGAGATAATTTTCTGAAGAGTATAAAATAAAGTATTTCTTATATTATCAGTTTTAGTACTCATCTAAAACTATGCCCATAGTTTATTAATATGGATTTATTCATGACTACAGCAATAAAGTATTTTTATGAATTTTATGATGTATTATGCTAAAAAATAACAGTTGGAATATCTTAATATCAGCTTTTGAATATTAATTGACTGATTTTATTTGATATGCACATCTTTGTGAATTTGAACACTTCTGCTATATTATCTTTTCAGGAAAAGTGAGCTTCTTTATATAATACTTTTTACCTCAAATAAAAACAATGTATGAATAATATTCTTAATACTTTGTTAAACTATTATTGACTTCTTTTTCTTGTCACATAGAACACAGGTGTTACATACTCTGATATATTGTTCAAAATATCATAAAAAGAAAATACAAATGTAAACATATGATGTACTCCACATATTTAATTTCCATACATTGTCTCATGTTATCCTTCTCTCTTAACATATTTTGAAAATAAATTGATTTTGATTCATATAATGGGCTAATTATCTTAAAGATATTTTATTCTAATGTGGACATATGGACAATACATTTGATGAGTTTTTATTTTTATTGTTCCATCGTAACTGCTGTCAGAAAGCATAATTAAATACATAATATTTCATGAAATTCTGATAAATTCCTACACTGGAGTGTTAAGATATCATCCAAATACATTGATCGACTGTCAATTACTCCTTCGGTAATGGCCAGTGGTATAGGATAACAGGTACAGGGCACTTAAATAGTGCCAATGATATAGGAAATTATGTACCATGATCTCAAATAATATTTTGGTTACAATTCTTTTGTTTCTTTGGATGAACTTACTTTGATATATTTCCATTAGTGGAAAATTTGCTTTTTTCTTTGCCAAATACCTGATAATGCCTTTTACCTATTTTTCACATTAGAATTTTGCATCCAGGTATTCTTTAAAATCAATACTTATAATACATAATTTATCATATGCAATTATATTCTCTCAGTGGAACAGGACATTCAAGATGTGCAAGATACTCTGAATATAGAACATTTCTCAACTTATTTCATGTTTATTCTAAAATTTTTCCATATGTAAAAAAGCAGAGCATAATCAAATTCATCATCATTTATAGTTTCAATAATTACTTATGTTTTCATAATCATGTGTATTGTTTATGTGTGTCCAGAATAGGGCATAATATAACCTCTTTTTATACTCCCTAAACCATTTTTTGGCTTTTTAGTTTATTTTATGTTGTTATTTTTCTTTTTCAAAGAAAAAACCAGGCACCATCTCATTACATTCTAAATACAACAATATGTTGTTATGGGTAAATCCAAAATGTTCTCCCAAATATTCATGCATTCACAGAGAACTTTCAGAGGGTGGTTGAGTCATGAGGATTCTAACTTAATGTGTAGATTAACCTATTTGAGGGACATACATGATTTGAAGAAAAAGGAAACATAAGAGCTGGAACCATGTTTAAGGGAATAAATTACAGAAGTGTAGCTGAGAGTTGTTTCTGGTTCCCTACCCCTTCCTTTCTAGTTTTCTCTCTCTTGCTGCATCCCAGCTGCCATGAGTTGAGCTTTTCCCCCCACTATGTCCTTCCATCTGGAAGCTTTGTCCTGACACTGACCTAAGAACAATGGAAGTAGCTGACCATGGACTTTTACATTGGAGATCCTTAAAACAAAAATAAGTCAAAATAAACCCTTCTTCAAATAAATATAATTTTTAATTTTTTAAATATTTTATTTATTTATTTATTTATTTATTTATTTATCTTTATTTTTTGGAGACAGAGTCTCTCGTTGTAGTTCAGGCTGGCCCTGAGCTCACTATGTAGCCTAGGCAAGCCTCAAACTCACAGTAATCGTCCTGCCTTTGCCTCTCAAGGGCTGGGATTACAGTCATGAGCCACCATGCCAGACACTATGCTATGAAGTACAGATTGCTGGTGGGCATGAATCTCCACATCTGGCATTGTTGTATGTAGTTACCAGGGATCAAACCTGGGCCTTTGAGCTTGCAGGGCAGGCTCCAGAAACACTGAACTAAATCCCAGACCTTCAAATAAATATCTTGAAAACCTTGCCATCATACATTACTGGTTTGCCACTTTTTTTTTTCAAATTCTTCAAATCATCAGTTTTACTGCTATCTTTCTTCAAATTTTGAGTATTTATGCATTTAACCTTATAATAATCCAGACAATTAGTTCTGCTATAATATCTAAAGAATGTAATATCACATTATTTTTCAGATATTCAAAGAGTACTGAAGTGTCTCATATTTGTTTCTTTTAAATTTACTCTTGCATTTCTTCTAAATTTGTTCTTAAATTTTTAAAAGTACATGTTTATAATAATAATCACATGTCTCATGGAGAATTGGTATAGGCACAAAACATATCTTCATTCTTGTTACTTTCCTTATTCTCTTTTGTAGTTTTCTTCAGCATCAGAGTGGTACATGGTGGAGGATCTGGTTTGGAGTCCTGGGCTGGAAGAGTAAGTGCACAGAGTCACCACAGACTCTGGGGAGGTTTTAGTGAAAGATTCTGTCTTTATTGAGCACTACTCGGCCTTATACAGAGCACACGAAGTGGGTGTGACTATAAGCACAAGGAGCAACAGGACTGCTGCTGATTGGTAGGGCACAAGTTTTTTTTGTTTTTTTTTTTTTTTGAGAGACCTGATATTTTATTCCAACAATTTCCAGGGAAGGTTTAATTATTTTTTTTTTAAATTATCTTTATTGGTACATTAAATACACACATCATGATTGCACTCCATAATGGGGATTTGTACCAGTATAAGACACAACTTAATTCTCATTTTTTCCCATAGCCCCACCCACCCTACCACCCCCCCATATATATAAAATTTGTTTCCTTACTTTTTTGCTACAATCTCAACATTGTCCCCTTTCACCTTAAGGTGAAAGGGGGCAAAATTCATTTTTAAGCAAAAATTCTACCTGCAAGATTTTCACACATACAATTAAAAAATTGATTTCCAATATTTATTTGTAAAAACAAAAATTTACTGAACAAGAAGATCCTTTTGTGCAAGACAAAGAAATAAATTTTTTTTCAGTGACATGTTTTACAAAAAATAATAATTTAAATTAAGTATTTGATAAACAAACATGCATAATCATATAAATTTGTGGTTTGTTATAGACTGAATAGAAAAATGAGACAATGATGAATAGATAGTTTTGAAAAACTTGCTTTCGATCATAAAATATCAAAATTAGAATCTTAGAAATTTACAAACATTTCTTACAACTTGGAATTTACTTCAATAAAATATAATACACACAAGTACAAAATCCTACAACAATCTTCTCTAAAGTTCTAAAAATATGTTTAAGTGCACATATTTTTGCAAATAAATTAATAACAAGTTAAAATATTACAATATTATGACTTATTGTGAAGCATAGAATTTTAGCGGATCAAATAAAAATACAGAGAAACTCGTGTACTTTTGTATAGTGATATTTAAGAATAAATTAAATCATTAACATTATTTTATGGGAGGACTAGGGATCAAACCCAAGGTATATCACATTCTAGAGGCAGCTGGAACATTCTGGCTTTGTACTTATCTGTGGATTTATTCCCTGGTGAGTTTAGCATCTGCGACTATTATTGGAAGGTGAGAATTGATTATAAGAGGGTTGCCCTGGGAGTTCTGACCTTTACAGATAGAGTTGTGTCCTCTTCCTGTTTTTGCTCTTTGCCCCTTGTCACCATGACTTGAATACTTTTCCTTTAGGAAGTCCTTTTATCATGCCTTTCTGCCTGAGACCCAGTTGACTAGAGACTAAATACTTTCAAAGTTATAAGCCCTAATTAATCTTTCTTCTTTTAACTTGAGGATGTCAGATATTGTACTCAAGTGATGAGAAAAATGACTAAGACAGATTTTGACAGTAGAAGTAGGGTTATTTCTATGGCTATCCTTGAGCATGTAGTTCAGAAGACTTGGGGAAATAGTTTTGTAAAGGATTTGGAATGGTTCAGAGATGCCAGGTAGAGAAGCTCTAGATTATTCTAAACTAAGCATGATGTGTAATGCTGATCAATGCACACAAGATCAGAATGATGATAGATTTGGACAAAAGAAAAGTCAATCTCAGAATATTATGCTTTCTCCCAAGAGTTTAGTGTTATCAGAAGCAGGACAATGAGGGGGCTGGGGATTTGGCTCAGTTGTTCTGGTGCTTGTCTTGCAAGCACAAGGGCCCAAGTTTGATCCCCAGTAACCACATACAATACTGGGTGTGGAGACTCACACCCAGCAGCAATCAGTACCACATACCACAGTGGCAGGTGTGGTGGCTCACGCCTGTAATCCCAGCACTCGGGAGGCAGAGGCAGGAGGATTGCTGTGATGTAAGTTTGAGGCTGAGCTCAGGGCCAGCCTGAACTACAAAGCGAGAACCTGTCTCAAAAAAAAAAAAAAAAAAAGAAAAAGAAAAAAATCAGGACAATGAGATAGTGTTTGGATCACAGATGCAGTGTACTTTTTAAAAGATTCATCCACAGGTGAGTTCACTGGAGTGTGCTTTTAGATGGTGGGTCCTCCTATAAAAAGGGAGATCACTGTGGACATTACCTGAAAAGGGCATCTCGCTTGTCTGCTCCTACTTTTGCTCTTTCTTGGCCTTGATGACTTTATCAGCTGTGGTCCACTAGATCCTCCTCTCTTGGCTTTTCTGCTGTGGATCTAACCAACTATGAACTAAAACCTCTCAAAACCACGAGCCCAGGTCAGGGATTTAGCTCAGAGGTTCCGGCTGAACCCAGATTTAGCTCCAGGTTCTTTGCAATTGCAAGGGCCCAGATTCAATCCTTGGTAACCACATACAGCAATACTGTGTGTGGTGACTCGTGCCCACCAGCAATCAGTACCACATATCGCTGTGCCAGATGTGGTGGCTCACGCCTGTAATCCCAGCACTCAGGAGGCAGAGACAGGAGGATTGCTGTGAGTGTGAGCCTGAGCTCAGGGCCAGCCTGAACTACAAAGCAAGACTCTGTCTCAAAAAAATAAAACAATAAGAACAAAGAAACTATAATCCCAAATAAATCTCTTTTCATTTATTTTGTTGATAATAGTTATTGTATCTCAGAGATATGAAAGTGTTGGATATAACACACAGCAATGCAACTAGAAAAATGTGATAAGAAAGGATTCTTAAAGAATAAATGAACTTTTTTGTCATGGTTAGTGATTTTGCTAGTGTGGAATCACCAGATTCACTCATATTATGCTTATGTCTCTTTAACCAAAAGTGCTGAAAATAATCTAACAATTCTTAGTACTTCTTTAAGTTCTACATCAAGATGTGGTTGCCTTTATTAACTTTTCACTTGTATTAACATGAAAGTTTTCAAATGAAAGACACAAGATAAAATGTCAAGTTTTTAGAGATTTTTATCTACATTTGAGTAATTGAGACCTGTTCTACAAGACATATATTATTATGTGGCTTATTAAAACAAATATATTTCATGAAGCATTTTTTAAAATAAGTGCTAAATTTTTTCAGAACAAGAAAATAAACTACAGGTATATATTTTATGAAAATAAATTTCACAACCTGCCAGCAGTGATAATTGTGGGAACAGGAAATCTGTAATCATTTTTAGCTATTGGACATGTTAACACTAGTTTGAATAATGATTCTTAATACATTTGCACAGTGAGGGTTATTATTTAATGAAGCAGTGAATTGGGCAGCATATTATCATTTCTTTGAAACAATAAATTATAGGTACAATTTCATAGACAATCATTTCTCCCATGAATGACAGTGACAAAAGAAGCTGAGAAATTCTTAATACTCATCACACTTTGATGTGTCTGAACTTACAATATCTATTTTTCTATAATTTTAAGTTTTTCAAAGACATCAGTCATTAATTTAAGAATACCATGCCTAAGATTCTTGGTCTCCTTTTCTACTTATTTCATTAGTTCTTTTTCTTCCTTCCTTAAATTCAATAACTTATAACAGACTTTGGTAGCTTCCCTTATTCTGTGATTTCTTAGAAGGTTAATATAAGTGGTAATTGATTTTTTCAAGAATGTATGATAATGTATTAGAATTTTAGAATGTTAGAAACAATAGAAGCCTACAAAGAGAGTGTGACTTAGGCATTCTCAAGTATTTCTTCCTAGATATTTTTGGTTTTACAAAACACAACTGAAGAACATCTGTACTTATGCTGAATGGAAGGCATTAGTCACTGTAGGCAAGTCTATACACTCCTAATGCCAAATATGTGTCTACACCTTACTGTTCAAAGATAATATCTGTATTTATATTTTAGTAATATTTCTTTCATCTAATAATTATTTTTCTGCATTAACAATATGAATAACATTTAATCATGGCTCAGTATCAAGCCCTTGTTTTAAATTATTTATATGTATTATTTCATTTGTTAACATGATCCTATCAATAGAATATTATTTTAATTTTAAAATTCAGGTAGACTAGATCCAATGATATAGATGAAGTTTTTTAATTTCATTGAACTTTATGTTTATGTGTCATAAAATTTACATGTTTTTATAATTAAGTACATAGGAAGTAGTCTACAACAATAATGCTCATTGTTTTATTAGTGACATATTTTACCATCTATATTAAAAAGATGAAAATAAATCCTACACTTAAAGATATTTGAAATCACTCTATAGTTTAACTTGTCAAGAACTGACTTTTTGGTTAAGTAAATAGCATGAAGAGTGAAGAACTAACAAGATCTCTTCCAAGAAGAGAAAAATTAATTACTTGAAAAAATTAGACAACTTTTACTGAGGTGATTCTCCTGCAAGTCTTCCATTTTCCATTTCTTCCATTTTTCATCTGCTTCACCAGTTTTCAAAAATTCCTTTGATTGTCTATTATGTCCCTCCTCTTCTCCTCTCACTTTTACTCTTCTGATCAATTTTATTTTGTTCATACTTCTTTTTCCACTTGTATTCCTCGGTATACTGGGAAGGAAATGGGAAGAAACATAAAAGATATTGAGGCCCAGGATGTGAAGCATCAGCCTCTTCCCTCTGTGGATCAATTCTCCTCTATCTTTAGCAGAATCTCAAAAGCATATGGAAAGGTCCCAAAACATGTGTGTCCAACGTGTGACCTGCGGGTTCCATAGACCTGACTCGCTGGGCCACACAGACTAAAGAACTGTCAAAAGCCACATATAAACTAAATCAAACAGTTAACATATGCATTATTTTTATTCCTTGATTTTGAAACATTTTTACTGTAACACAGAATGTCCAACAAGTAGGCCACAGTATGGACATGTCTTAAGACAGCCACGCTGGTCTCATGCTAGTTGAAATATGGGGGTACACACTGCCCCAGTCTGGAATAAGAAAACATTCACTTCTTTTCTTTCCCTTCATTTATTTACCCAACAAATATTTTGAGAGATAGATGTTCTTTGTGCCATGATTTGAGAGACAGACCTTTTGTTAGTTTATACTTCCCCCCACATTTTCATATACTATGAAATGTTAGATGTGTGTTGTGCTAGTTTTGGATTGGGAGAAATCAATGGGTGCTATTAAAAGTACTTTGGTCCTTCTCTTATATATTTTTATAAGTCTACACAGTCCACTGTGGTAGCCACCAGCCGTATGCAGCTAGTGAGAATGTAAAATATGCCTAGGCCAATGTGGTATGTGCTACAAAATTACTGGATTTCAAAGACAGTAGAGAAGTGCCACAGAAATTAAAATTTATAAATTTTATATAAAATTTTAAATATAAATTGAACTTACATGAAATGTATAGTTATGACTTTTATCTAATTCTTTCCCCCTTTTTAATGTAGCTACTAGAAAATTCAAAATTATCTATGGTTTACATTAAAATTCTTTTTTCACTGCAGTAGTTCTAGAAAAAAATGAAAACACTTTATGGGATTAAATGAATATATTAAAAGCCATGCATATTTAATACATATAGTTTAATGAGTTTGCGGATAAGTATACATTCATGAAGCCTCACAACAGTCTATGCCATGAATACGTCAAATTTCTCTGGTTCTTCCTGCCCTCATTATTAATATTGTGATAAAAATAATCAACATGAGATCTACCTTCTTAATGATTTTTAAGTGTATGATATAGTCCTGTGAAATATGTACCATTCCATACAATAGATCCGACTCCCCTACTTTGTACTCTGATGAAAACTTTTTGGGTTTCCCTCACTGGCAATTCTGGGCAATGAAATATTGCACATATTGCCTTCTCTGCTTTGCATGACTAAGAGATATATCTATAGCAGAATATTACTCCCTGTTCCAGATGTAGACTGGAAAAATGTCTGTGTATAGAAATTTCTCAAAGAAATGTTAGTCTAACCATTTCTGCATTTTTGTGTCCTCAAATCATAATGATAGATTAGACAAGCATTATTTCCTGTGTAGGAACAGCTTTCCGTTTTCTCAAGTAGGAAGATTGCTGAAGTGGAAAGGGATTTAAATCTTATTATGCATTCTACAATCTGACATTTAAGGGCATGATGCTTCCTGGTCTATAGTTCCCCAGGGCCTCTCTTTAGCCTTTCATTCCAAATGATTCAATTTAGTTCAGATCAATTTAATATATATTTGTTAAAGTTTTCACGAGCTTCAGTGGCAGCTTGCCAGTCCCTGTTCATGTTGATGTCTCCTCCCATGCATCACTGAGGAAAAAAACAAATGGCACGAAGGAAATAAAAGGATAAGGATATAAACCAAGTGAAGGATTGCCATTTCACTAGTGATTCAAGAGGAAGAACGGAAGCCAGCCGAGTGCCCAGCGCCACATCAAAATTCATAAGACTCAGACTTCCCTACAGGTATGTGAGGTGATCACATAATAAGTTTCTTCAAAATTCTCTTCCTATTATGACAGTCAGAGTATTTTCACAATTTATAATACGATTTATAAATTTATGGAGAATCTGAAACCTTCTTAATAGCAATTGTCTAGTGTAAAAAGCAAACAGGTAACAGAAATTTGGATTTAGTGGTCAAATCATCCATATTTGCACACTGTAATAATTGTTAAATAATTTGGATTATTTTTAGCTTTTTTTAGACTAGCTTCTTCCTCTAAGCAATGCATTTTGAAGGCTTCTCCATATTTTTGAAGTTTGATAGTTTTTTTTGGAAAAAAAAATCACGAAGTAATATTTAATGTTATCGTAGTTTACCTACTTATTGTAGTGTTTCTTATTTTTTTTTAAACTGCAAGTGAAATTTTGAACCAAGCATCCACATGTAGGCATTTCGTTGTTGATGACATATATTTTCAGTATTTTTGACAAATATATAGGAGTGTTACTGCTGGATTCTGTAGCAAGTCCATGTTTAGCTTTGTTGTAACTGCCAAACACCCTTTCAAAATGGCGGTGCCAGTTTACATTCACTCCAGAAGCAAGCAGGAGTTCCTACGGTTCCACACTCTTGCCAACACTGTCCATTTGCCATTTGTGTTAGATATCTGCTTAGGCCTTTTTTTCTGCTCTTTAATTGGCTTATTTCTTGCATATTTTGTACTAGTAAGAGAGTTTTGGAGAATATGTTTGGAATATAAATCATTTATCAAACATGAGTTTTGCAAGTGTATTCTCCCAATCTGTGGCTTATACTTTCATTTCCATATCAAAGTCATTTACATAAAAGTTCTCAGTCTTAAAGAAATTCACTTTTTTTTTTCTTTCATCCATGCTGCATTTGGTGTTCAGCCAAAAAAAAAAAAAAAAAGAGAGAGAAAGAAATCATTAAATCCATGGTCATTTACACTTCTTATTTCTTTTGAATAACTTACAGGTTTAAATTTTACATTTAAGCCAATAGTCTATTATTAGATAATTTTTCTGAAAGTTATAGTATGTGTGTGTAGACTATTATCATGCATTTATATTCAGGCATGTAGATCTTCAACTGTCCTGTCATACTTTTTGAGGATACTATTTTTGATCTATTAGTTACCTTTGCTCCCTTGTCAAAAAATCAGTTTTGTATGGTTTCTGTTCCCTCATCACATGTATCTATTTTTTCTCTAGATAAATGTTTTATGTATTGCTGAATTTTTATAGTAAGTCCTAAAGTTAGGTCAGATTCATCTTCAAATTTTGTTTTTCATTTTCTTATTCTTTGTTGTTATGGTGCTGTGTTGTTTCATTTCTAATTTTCCATATATTTATAACCACTGTGTCAGTATACACCAAATGTATTGCTAAGACTTTCATTTTAAATTAATTTCAATTTACACATTTTTGTGAAGAATTTGGAAAGAATTTTAATGTAATTTTTGGTATATGTTAGCATATGAAAAAATTGGAATTTGTATATAAATTTTGTATTCAGTATTGAAACAATTGTTTATTTACATGATGATATTTTTAATGAGCCTTTGGGATTTTCTACATGGGTGTGTCACATGAAGAAAAACAGTTTCAGTGCTTCCCATCCAAACTACAAACATATTTATTTATTTATTCATGTATTCATTTATTCACTTGTACTGAGATTTCCAGTATAAGATTCATTAGGGATAGTGATGTGATCTATCATAATCTTTGTTCTGGTTTTAGTAGGAAAGTATCCATTTTCTTATTCTGAAGTGTGATATCAGCTGCAGGTAATTTGAATATATTCATATTAAGTATTTAAAGTTCCTTTTCTTCCTAGTTTGTTAATAGTTTCATAATTAGTGAATTCTGGATTTTTGAAATTTCTTTGCCTAATAGTATAATCATATGGTGTTTATTCTCTGAGCTGTTGACATGGTGAATTACAGCATTTGATTTTTGTTGAACCAATGTACATATTGGAATAAATTCTACATGGTTATGGCCAATAAATATTTTATGTATTTTTGTGGTTTAATTTGCTAACTTTTGTGGATTTTACAAATACTTTCAGAAGAAATGTATGTCCCTATTTTATATGTCATATAATGGCTTTATGTGGTTTTGGTATAAAAGTACTACTGGCTTCATTAGAAAAGCTTGAAAATGTTCTTTTTTCTTCTTCTTGAAAAAGTTTGTAAAAGTGAAAGTATATATAATATAATTTTCTACATAAATACTGGGTACAATTTCTCAGAAAATTTATTTTCTTTTGTTTAGATCAGTTAATTATTTACTCAATTTGTATAGTAGATATAAGCCTCTCAGACTGTCTATAAAGTTGTGTGTTTTTGGTGGTTCCTCTATCTTTCAATATAACAGTGCATTTTACCTAAGAGATTAACTTATAAAGTTTCCTTTGATAAAGGTTTATTATCCCTTTAGTGTCTATTTATATTTGTGATTGTTTGTGCTTCCTTTTTTTCTTGATAGCCAAATTGCAGTTCTATTATTTTTACTGATGAAGCTCTTCAGAGGTGGCTGTATCTAGAGTAGGCATGCTGGGAATAAGTGTGAGATGCTGGGACTGAAGGTGTGTGATTACTAAATTAGTGAACGGGTTGATTTGGCCTTGTTCTGGGGGGTATTCAAGTTGCCTTACTCTGGATGTGAGTGCTGCCCACTTTGAGGGCTGATAGCTTGGGGAACACAAACGGAATGGAAAGAGACTGGTGCCATTCCTCGCTACTGCTGCTTGTTGCCCTACTGCCTTCTGCCCGCCATGAACTATTTCCCTTTGCAATGCCCCTCCTCTTTAGCGCCAACCAGCTAGAAGTGAAAAATCTTCAAATTCTAAGCCCTATAAACTTTTCATCCCTTAACATGGAGTGTTGGGTATTTTGTCTCAGTAATGAGGAAAGTAAATAAAACATAGCCCAACTATAATAAATACTAAAAAATTGCATATTTAAATCTCATTGACTTTCTGTTAACACTGTAATCAATGGTCTATTAATATCAATACATTTAAGGGAATCTCAGCACTCAAAAACTACTTTTGAAGTGAATTTTCAAAATAAATTTAAATAATCATTGACTTCTCAAAACTTTATTATAATTCATATTGATACATAAATCCAAACATTATTGTATTTCAAATGTCTAATACTAATGATAACATTCTACTTAAGAGCACATAGTCTAAATAATAATTTTTTAAAAAATAATAAAATTACAAACAGTCCCCAGGCTAACATTTCCAAAGGTACGCAGAAAGTGTAGTCTACTGTGTGTATATTGTGTTTCTTATTGAGAAATGGAGAGAACTATGTAGAACTATAGGCTTGCATTTTTGTAGTCTTGACACGTTGTGCTATAAAATATGCTGAACAAATATGAATGAATCTTTAAAATTTTCCCTTGATTCCTCATTTGTAAACATAATTTTCTTAATTTCTTTGACCCACTTTTAACATTGCTCTACAGAGAATTGATCAGATTCCTTAGTAATTCAGAATGTAATGCATTTGAACTACACATATAAAAATGATTTTACTTCTCTTACCTTGCCTCAAGGTAACAGCATTATAGTTTATTACTTTCCCACTGTCCTTGAATAGCATTATTATCCATAACTACTTAGTCTGCTGTCCAAAAGGGGAGAGAGTATGAGTAATTTGGTAAGTCTATATGGCATTATATTAATGGAACATTTTTCAAATGCAAAGTTAAGTGTGACAGCATTAGTGAAATATAGAAACATTTCAAGGTTCTCTTTTTTGCTCTAAAAGATCGTGTTTTCTGAACATTTATGTTCTGCAAGAATTCATCCATCTACTATTATAAAATTCATGTCTCCATTTTGATAGCTAATATTGAATATTTCTTCCTAAAAGTTACATTTATTTTTATGTTTTCCTAGACTATGACCATACCTGTATATCATTATGGAATACAAATCATGTAGGTTACAGAAATGCCTCAAGAAGGCAAAGTCTAACGACAAAAGTGGAAATAATTAATGCTGCACTTATGCCATGTGAATAAGCATGTTTCTTTTTGAATGAGCATTTTCTTGTCCATACTGAAAGCGTTGATTGAGCTCTCTGCCACTGTCAATGTGGGGTAATCATTTCTTTCTTTCAGATAATATAAATTATTGAAATAATATCACAAACATTGTCTTCAGAAGAGATCTTGTTTCTTGAGAATATTGACATATTCCCAGAAACTTGCTTCCTTTGGTGATAGAAAATTAACAATGACACTCAATGAGGCTTGCATGTTTCAGTTTATAATCATCTCGTAGTACAGAGATAATAGTGCTTTATGTAATGATGTGATTTTAATGAAATTTATACAGTTAGCTTAACATTGTTGTGGATGTTCTCATATCTTTAAAAAAATCAATGGAAAATCTTAGGTTAGTAGAATACAACTGTCCTCATATACCTTGGGTGTGTTGTCTGTGTTTTTAAAACTTTACTTTTATTGACATGAAACTTGTATATGTTGGTAGGACTCAGTAGAGTATTTCAAAACATGAAAAAGGTGTGCATTGATCAAATCAAAGTAGGGTTTCTGTGTCATTCTTTGTTTATGTTTAGAGTTTTGGAGTACTTCTCTTCTCAGTCTCCATAAAATATGCAGTAGACTGTTGTGGAACAAGAGTCCCCTCTGTTTGCAGGATGTCACATTCTACTTTCTCTGTCTGAGTGTGCTTTGGTAGACATACCTCACTTTCCATTTATATTATTAATGTAATATATATACGTATATATGTATATATTAATATATTATTATATTATATTGCCCACATAATGAGTAAAGCTTTCTTAAAATAATTTTTCCTGTTAATGTACTTAACACTAGTCATGCTGCATACCTCAAACAGATCTTGAAAATAATCTAACAGTTCTGTCTACTTATGGAAAACTGAGCTTTACAGGGTGCACTTACTTCACCAAATTCTACAGAAGCACTTCAACTTAGACCCAGGAGAAGATTTGAGGTATATTTTAGTCACATATCTACATAATACTACGATATGGTATTTAAAATAATTAAATTAATAGTTCGATTCTAATCTCTTCCATTTCTTTAGCATTTTGATAATGCAAAAGTTGATCTAAAATTATGTTTCTGTACATACCAAGGTAGAAGAAAAGGTAATATTTATGGTGTGTTGAGATATAATAAAATGTAAAGCTTTCCAAAGAAGTCACAATAAATTACACAGATTTTTTTTTCCTACTATTCCTTGTGTTAGTTTCCTGCAAAATTTTAAAATTTAAAACTATGTGATATACACATTTTCATGACAAGAGAGAATATAGAGTTTATTTTACATAAAAGGGGATGGAAATAAACTCTTCTATAAATTATATATATTTGAGAAAATTATAAGGAAAAAATAGTACTTCACTTCATTTTATTGAAAACATTGAAAATTATACATCAAATATTGATGAATTGCCAGGGAAACCAACCCTGACATATATTTGTTGGTGGAATACTAATGAATAGTATTAAATGTAAAATCTTACTGCTAAGCATATTTGAGTATGTAGTTTTACTGTTTTATATCTTTAAGTAATATAATACATGCAAAGTGTAATTTCTAACATTAATGTGTTTCTAACAAAAGCATAATTGCATTTATTGAAATCTTAAGTCTCTAATGGCAGGGGGGAAAATAACATTACTATGTATTTTTAGATTTACAAAAGCAAAAAACCTGAACATATTTGTAAAAGCTGCATAGAAGAAAATAAGAGACCTAATCAATCCAACAATAAACAAATATAGTTAACTAAGGGATGGAATCACAATTGATTCATTTTTGTTGTATGTTACCATTTTAAAATTTATTAAATATTCACCACTTTTTTTTTTTTTTTGGTCAATCCAAGTTAGGCTGATCAAAACCCAAGCTCTTCAAAGTAAAAAGCAATTTAGCTTATCACTGAAACTGTAAATACTGTACTAGCTTATATTCCTGAAAATGGAAAAACAAAAGATATTTCCATGTTTGCCTCACTTCCCCATGGGCACAGACTCTGGGAGAGGCATCATCAGGTGACCTTTCCGTTGAATAAATGAAAGAGCACTGTCCCTGCACAAACTATGGCCCTGCTTGCTCTGCACTAAGCTGTATGGTGTAAATCCTCGCTGCCAAAAACGTCACTATACAGTATATGGCTGTGTTCACTTACCCAATGAACTGTTCATCAGCGGTAAATAAATTACCTACACCATTCATACCTCACATCTCCATCAAAATCCCTGCATGGAAACACAGCCCCCCCAAAATTGTTGCAGTTTTAATAATGATTTCAAGTTTCCAGAAGCTTCTCAAGTTACTTGTGCTCACTGGATTGTAATATTCTAAGCAGATATACCACAATATCATATCAGCCACACTATTGTGTTTCTGTGGAAGCTTTGATGGCATTCGATAACTAAAGCATATGTGATCAGCTCTGAATTTAAATGGAGCCACATTAACTGGCTTTTTTTTTTTCTTAGACAGCTGTGTTGCATCTTTCTAGCTGTTTTCAAACCTACCTTGAACGTAAACCTTTGCTGATAAGAATATGTATTTGATTTTATTCACCACTTAAAACTGCAACAGAATCCTTTGTTTCTGCATAAACCATCCAGTTTCTCAGGAAGCTGAGCTAGGAAGGTCACAAGTTTGAGACCAGTATGGCAAAATACTGCTTTAAAGTAAAAACCACTTAAGAGACAGGAAATAAAACAAGCAAGGAAGTATGGTGGATAAATGAGCCTGTGTCCTTATTCCTGGAACAAAGTCTGTGAACTTATATGACAGAGATTTCTGCAATCTGATTAAATTAATGATTTTAAGGTAAGAAGATTTTATTAACTGGGAAGCTGGTGAGATAAGTCACAAGATCTCCTACAACAAGAAGAAATGTGGCAGCTGAAGTAGCCCCAGCAAGCAGACGGGAGGCAGAATGGCCAATTATGGAACATAAGTGGCCTCCAGACGCTAACAGGCCCCAGGAAAGGGCTTTGGGCCCTAACACAAATTAAAGAAAACAACTACGCCTTCTTGTTGGTTTTGATTCAATGTACCTGGTTTTGGAGCTCAACCTTCTACAACTATGACATAAAACAGATTTACGCTATGTTGGACCATGAAGTTTGGAGTGATTCATTACAGTAGCCACGTGAAATGAATACAGTGAAGAAAGGAAGGTGAGGGGCAGAAAAGAAGAAAGACAAGGGAGGATGAGATTGCAGCTTAAGGGTAGAGCACTGGTAAGAATATGTTCAAGATACTCAAGGCTGGGAGTTCAGTCCCAAAACTAGAGAACACAAGAGAGAGACAGAAAAAGGCAAGAGCACTGTCACAACTGCCTCTTAAGAATTATGCAGAGAGCACCAAAGCACTGATGTCTACCTACGGACACATGGACCGCATTGTAAATATCAGCCCATGGTAAAATTGTTTTGAATTTCGGCTTGCTTATATCACTACAGAAAGAGAGTTATTAAGGACCATTTTATGTTAAAAAAAAAAAAAAAGAAAGAAGAAGTTCAAGCTTTTGCTTGATAGAGTAGTTTCTATGGAAACAGACTTCAAAATCTAATATAAGGGCTAAAAGAAAATATTTTCAAAGAACAATTTAGATTGAATTTTTGTAGCCTTTAAAATAGATTAAAATTCAAATGTCAATTTTAACACATAAAAATAAGTAGGTAATACATGTTCTGAAATTCATTTTCTTTTAGATCCATGAGTCTTTAATCAAAACCATAAAATTACTGTCACCAGAACAATGTGTAATATGTAGGTTATTTAACATTAACATATAATATCTTTAGTTCCTTTAATTAATTTTCTGGATTACCTATACTAAATTTTGGTCATTTTATCTTTTCCTGTTGTTAGAACTCTTGGAACTCACTGAAGGTAGATTTTGATGTTAACAATTTGGCTATACAAGTACACATGAAATGAATCATAACCCGAAAAGCAAAATGGTCCAACATAAGAACATGCTTTGTTAACCTAAAAGCACTTCACTGACTTTCTCTGCAGAGACCATCGCAGCCACTTTACTGTCCACCCTCAGAGTTTTTGTGTTCCTGGTGTCATTAAGTCAGGGACGATTGCAGCACACCCACTTGGAAACCATTTGATTCACTGACATCACTGAGGAGCAGGTAAATGTTGTACTTTTGCCTCCAATAAAAGCAAATGGCCCTTGGCCCCCCAGCATGGCTCTCCTTTTGTGCCCCAACGTACTGTTTCAATCATGGGTTAACTGCATTAAAAGCATGCTGAGTTCTTCATCTCTAATAACCCATATAACATGAGTCACTGTCTGTCTTTTTTTTAAGAAGAGAAAGAAATTTTTTGTCTGAAATTTATTTGGAATTACTTTTATCTCAATATTTCTTAGGTTTTTTTTTCTAATTTTAATCCTTCATGTAGGAATTAATGCTGGGATTGTGCAGCCCAGTGATTGTCTACGAAGCCACTCAGTCACTATGCATAAATTATCTTCACTGCAGAGTGCTGGAATTAGAGGTGTCTACCACCTTGCTGGTCTTTGTTTTGTTTATGTTTTTTATTGCATTTAACTATCTGCCAAATATTCTGCTTCAGGCTCTACATGAATGATTAACCAACAGGTAGTTTTGTAAATAATCTTTATTTTACAAATCAGAAGATGGAGGCTGAGATAGTTGTTCTCCTGCCCTGTCACATAGTTAGGAAGTAAGAGGCGGCACACAGGCCATCGGTGTGTTGGATGTGGTGAGCTCTGTGTAGCAGTAGGGCTCTGTATGGCAGTTACATGCCTAGCATAAACTAGGGGAAGGGAGACTCATGTAGGAAAAATGATGCTGGGGAAAGGGGCAAAAATACAGTAAAATAAATTTTACTGATTTTCAAACTTGTTTATTTTATGATGAAAAATGTATGACTCTTTTCATTTAGAAGTTAAAAACTTCATTGCAAGTTAAAAGCATGAGCAGTTTTTCCAAAGATTCTGTAAATGAGACCCAGTACCCTGTGTTTAATTTCAAATATCAGACCACTGGCTCTATTGTAACGGCAGCCACTGCATCAGAGTAAAGACCCATGTTCTCTATGAAACTCTTTAGTCCCATGAATGTGGACCCATAGATACTGTGCTACCATTTCAGATGTCATGGAAGGAAGTCTAGTTCCATCGCAAAAGAACCCATTCTGATAACCAATCAATCACTTACCTAGACCTGTAAACTATGAACAAATGATTCATTTCTGGATGTGCATTGTATCTTGTTTATAGTCATGCTGACAGGGATCAAACATGCTGAAAAAATCAAACATGGTGGCACACATCAATAGTGGCAGCAATCTGGGAGGCTGAGGCAGGAGAACTGCAAAGTGGAGCCTTGTTTTAAAAGAAAAATCTTAAAAAGGGCTGAGGATACAGCTCAGCAGAAAGTCCTGGGTTCAATCTCCAGCTCCCCAGAACAAATAAAAATAAAAGAATTAATTTCATAACAGCTTAAAAATACCAGTAGTAAAATCTCTAGTAATGTTTATAAATTATAAATATTTTTTCTGACTTGATTTTAAGTGCTTTAAAAATAGTTTTCATTATTGTTAAGCCATCTTGTCCTCTAGAGGAGTTTTATTTCTCCTAAAAGAACTTGCATGAAGGAAATAAACTATGAATTATGATATTCAGATACACTAAAAATAAAATCATGTTATGATCTTACAGAATGTAAATGAAAAATTTACATTATTCCATTCATCCTTAACCAT
>PVIR01009356.1:0-53558 GCA_004026965.1 Petromus typicus | reverse complement strand
CACCACACCACCTCCCAACTTCTAACTATTTCAGCATCCAGCTCCCGAGACGGACCCTGGGCACCGCAGCACAACACCACTGTCACACCTGAGAAAATCAGAGTCATTCTAGAAAGTGATCTACTGCACGGGAGCCCTGAAAGGATTTCCATGCTCCTTCTCTCATCCGGGAACTGGTCAAGGTCCACACACTGCACTGGTTGTTAAGTGGCTTTCATCCAGCGTCAGGTAACATTTTCCATACAGGGCCAGTTAGTTGATATTTCAGACTTTGAGGACCACAAGGTCTGTGTTGCAATACTGGGTTCTGCAACTGTAATTCAAAAGCAGCTATGGACAACAGATAACAGAACGGGTGTGTCTGTGTTACACCAAAACCTAATACACAAACAGACATCAGTTTGGCATTGTGGTGCCTATAATTCAAGCATTATAGGAGGCTGAGGCAGGAGGATCTCGAGTGTGAATCCACCCTGGGCAACTTAGTGGGATACTGTCTTGAAAATGAAATGAGTTAGGATGTGGCTCAATGCCAATCTGAAGTATCACAAAAAACAAACAGCAGACTGAATCAAGTCCTGAGCTATATTTGTCAGTCCCTGAGGGATCCTATCAGAGACACCTCCAGGATGCAGTAGGAGAGGCTCTCCCTGAAGATGTGGGTGTCCAAATTATAAACTGAGAGCTCTTCTAGATCAGCTCCCCTAGAGCAAAGCTCTCTGAGAATGAAAGGCGAAAGAGGGAGAGAAAGAGGCAGAATACTCGGAATAGAATCTGAAACCCTAGATGCAGCCCTGCTTGAGCCTGCCAGGTCCCCTCAGACCCTATCATTACCAAAGCAGGTTCTGTTCCTTGCAGTAAAACCACTTCCACCCACAACACAAGCAGCTGATACCCAAAATCCTCCTTGAGAATATGAGAAAGGACGGGGTCTCTACGGGAGGACTGGGGCTGTCTCCATCCGAGTCCCCTGCACCGTCTGCTGCTGCCTCATTGCAGTTCAGTCTGAAGCCGGCAGTCCAGGGCCAAGCACGAGTCTGCTGAAGTCCTGACCTTCAGCCATTCCCCACAAACCAACACGGGCCATGCTCCTCCCCACACATACTTCCAGTTCGTTCCCACAGCCACGAATGTCATCACCAACTGACAACAACAGTGCTCAGCACTTTTCATCGGCTTCACATGGACTTGACAGATAACACAGCCCTTGCCCTTCTGCTCCTGCAAAGAAAGTGGCCAGTCACGGGGCTTCTGCTGACTTCTGGAATCCCCTTCCTCTGCAAAGACAGCCCAGCAACCAGAGACAGGCAGTGTGCAAGGGAGGCAAACAGATATAGAGAGACCCACCCACGGAGCCTCTTGGAAGCCATCTTGACAGTCAAGGGAGCTGAGCCTGTCACCTCCTCATCTGGGTCCCAGTAAGTTTGTCAGAGTGGAGCAGAAGCGTCCCTGCCTCTCACTGGCCAACTGTCCAAGGTGTGCCCTGATGTTAGAAAGGAAGATACCGACGAAGCCTTAGTGGCTGGAGGCAAAGGAGATGTCGTAGGGAGGTGTGGACTGTTCCTTTTCTCAGGGGAGTTAAGCGCCACATGGAGTCACTTCCTTGCTCCAGAATTCTTGGGCCCAGAACAAGCCCTGCACCACCAAGAGCCACGTCGAGTCCTTCCAAGACACTGCGTCCCTCTGTCTCCGTGGCTCTCAGCGTTTTAGAGAGACAACCTAAATGTGGTGATTACTAATCTCTAAATGATTGTTACTGTGATATTAATGGTGCTTACGGGAGCTCTTGCTACGTGAAGAACATCTCATTGGTGCTGCTCAAACAGTCCCTGTTCAGCACCGAAATCTGATTATTTCTGTAATATCAGCATTATCACAGGTCCTGTGTTAGGAATTTCCTTTCCGCATTAAACGAGGACCAAATGGCCATCTGGAAGCTGTGTGGACACAGCACAGGTTAAGCCGGGGTGGACCTTCTCCATGCTGTGAAATGTGGGCTTGCCAGCTTGAGGAGGCTCCGTGGAGGGAGGGACGGGCGGCCCGGAGCAGGGTGTGTGTCCTTGGGATAGAACAGCCTCCTGGGGCTAATAAGAGCTAGCAAGACTAACTCCAGGGACAAGTTCTGATCCCATCACAGGATTCCCACTGGCCGGCAGAGTCACTCACATCGCAGGGCACAGAGAATGGTCCTAAGGCAGATGCAGGAATCTGGTAGGTTGGAAAGAGTCTGACCCCTGCAACTGCAACTATAATCTCAGAGCTCTGAGGAGCCACGCTGGTATCCTCTTTGTCTCTTGGGCACTAAGCAGGACATGTCTCTGATAACATGGAAAATGTCACCTACTTTGTACAGGAAGCACAAATTTGTCCCTACCTCTAACGTTCTTTCTTTCTGATTACAAGTACAGCCAGGTGCCTATGACTTCTTTCGTTTCACTGGTATGTTTGATGGATGGATGTACAGAATCCCAACCCAGGAGTAAACTAGACTTTAACACCCTGAGGAAGGTTTCGGTAATAAAATAGGGACTGAAGCGAAATCAAATTCTGTTAATTCGACCTGTTAGTTATCTCTGGATCCCTCCTCCTTCCCTGCCCCCCAACCTGCTCGCCCAGGCTTCCCTAGTACCTCTTTCCTGGACTCAGACCCCTTGTCTGGTCTGTGGTCTGTGAGGCCTGAGCACTTCAGACCTGCTCTCTGTGTAAAAGGTACAGACGTGGGTCTTTCAAGAGCACGTGTCTCATCCTGTGTCCCCACTGATTAAAATCCTTCCACACCTCCGTCTTGCTCTCAGTAAAACTCAGGAACCTAAGCGCCTTCATGATTTGGCCTCAACCTCAGACACTTTGCTGTTCCCATAGCAAATACTGCTCTTCACACCATTTGTCTTGGAGCCACTTCTACGGTAAAGTAATTCCCAAAGTTCCTCCTCCAAAATATATTAGTTGGGTCCAAAATGGCACCTACATATGTCATGTGGGAAGTAAAAATGGCATCACAGATAGCCATGGTCACCCTGAAGTGGCATGGAGTGGGACAAATCACTTGCCCTTCATTGCTTTCTGTATTGTTGAAATGTTTACACTGAATATATTTCAGTTCACCAGTTGGAGAGAATAGTATGGCAATTTTTGTGTTAAAAAAACAAAACAAAACATTACTAGGTAGTCCATCTTTCAATTACCAGCAGGAGCTACATTCAGGGGGATGTTGTTATAGTATGTGTCTCATCCACTCCTAGGTGGAGCTTTGGGGGAGTAGCTGGATCTACAGTGTGTGGTGCTGGGATTAAGGGTGACCCCCCCCCGAGTGTGCTTAGCGTGATACCCACGCTAAGGGCGGGCAGTGTGAGTGGGAAATAAAGAACAGAAAGACGGCCACTGTCATCGCTGCTGCATGCTCACAGCTTTGCTGCCCTCTGCCTGCCTGCTAGGCCATGTACTATTTCGCTTCTGCCACGCCCCTCCGCCTTGTAGCCAGACAACTATAGACTAATAAGCCAATACGATCCTTTCCCACCTTAACTTTGAATGTTGAATATTTTGTCTCACCAAGTAGAAAAGGGATTAAGACAGCTGTGGAATAGCACAGAGTTCTTAAGCAGAGTGACTTGCTTTTCCCTGGCTGCAGAAGAGGCAGTTCACACCAGGAAGTCTGTAGGGTAATCCAAAAGCTCTGCTGACAACAGTCTCTGGGTTACCCTGAAATAGTCCATTCAGAACATGGAGTACAGCTGGCTCTCTGCTGGGCTGCAGTTTGGAGGAACTCTCCTGATCTCCTAAGGGCAACTTGTCTCCATCGCTCTGTTCACCTGGGTTTCTCTCCTGTCCTCTTCACTGTCTGCCACACCCCCACCTTCTCTCTGCCCTGTCTCTTCCAGGTCTTGGCTGAACGAGGCAGCCAAAGAGCAGAAGATGAAACAGCAATCTTGAATCATTAATTCAGATCATATCTGCAAATCCTCCATCCCACCTAATGCCACAGCCTGGCAGGAATCCAAGCCGGAGAAAGCCTGACAAATCTGTCTAAAGATGATGACAAGGCCCCACCCTGCCTTGTGGAAGTCACAGTGAAACCAGTAGAGATTGGAGGAGTCACGTGAGAGCCTCTCCGAGGTCACAACCCTCCAAAAGCCAGGGTGGCCATTTTGGGGGCAGAGCCCGGGATCGGAACTTGGGCTGCCCAGAGGGAGGAGTTGACATTAGCCAGACACTGGGAGACAGAATGGGCTCCAAGATCCGTCCTCAGACTTCCAAATTCTCCTAATTCCATCCAATTCTCCTCAGTGTTGTGACTGGGCCTTGGTCCACACTCTCTCCTCGTCCCCCTTTCTTCCACCACTCAGGAGTACAGAATGAGGCAAAAGTCCCACGCATGTCATGGTCTCTCCCCTGTGGATCCCCCACAGCCATCCCCAGCCCCACACTCACCCCCTCTGGATGGAAGATGTGGAGGTTTCCACAAGGCTTGCTGGGGACATCCTCTTCTCCCTGCCTGCCCCACACTCAGGCCAGGCCCTGCTTGGGGACTTTTCTCTGCGCCCCCTACACCTCCTGACTTAACAGCTCTGGAACATCTGGGCCCGCTGGCCATAATCTTTCATCGCCCTCAGCCCTCTAACTTTGTACCGACTTCACTCCTGGCACAAATGGGGCTCACTGCAGGCTTGTGAGACTCAACCAATCATGTGGCCCTGGTTACAAACGGCAGGAACTCGAAAGCATCACCTGACTATGAACAGGAATGTAATTTGCTAGGAAGTGGATGCTGGCGAAATGCTGTTTGGAATCAACAGGCCAATGCTCAACCAGCCCGCTAGCCCGTGACTCACAATCGCTCCACCCTGCTCCCACGATCCCCAATCTGCACTGAGAACAGGAAGCACCGTGGCTGCACGGCTTCCAGGAGACCAAGCCCGGGGATGCCAGAGACACCCCCTGCATCCAAAGCGCAGAAAGAAGCCTTTGCCTGGGGATGGGGAGGAGCATTCGAACAAGAAGCAAACAGACATTCCAAGGGCCAACTGTGACTGGCTGTGGATCCACCCTGGGTGTGGGGAGCACACTCCTGGGTGTGTCTGTGTGGGTCACTGAGGTGTGACTTGGACTCTGTGTCCAGCCTCTCAGCCTTCCTTCCTCCCAGGCACTGCTCCCCTACTCTGCTTCCCAACCACCATGAACTAAGGCTCCCTCTTCCGCTGTGCCATTCCGCCATGGTTTTGCTTTACAGCTGGCTGACCTTGGACAGAATCCTCTTAAAACTTGAGCCAACTTAAACCTCCCTTCCTTCAAGTTGTGCCTGTCTGTTCCTCAGCAATGGAAGCACTGACTAGTACACCATCATTCTCTGCCATCCCAGAGGGATCTGTGGAGTAACCCCGGGTGAGAATGAAATTTTCTCTGTATCATTCCTCAGAGTCTTGGAACCTTCATACAGTGCTGGTTTCAGAGAACAAAAACTCTACAGACTTATGTGAAACAGGGAGAGAAAGACTCTCTATCCAGGCAAAGGGGAGACAGTTCAGTATAACACCAGCCCCACTAGAAAAATGGTATTTAAGGACAGGACTACATGCTGATTTCTGGAAAAGCACTGATTTTGCTTCCAAAAATACAGCCTCCTGGTACAAGCAAGATATGGTAAAACTGCTAATGCTAATAATGATTGAATCTTCAAAGTAATATAACTTGTATAGAAGCACCATGAAAAGGTAGATCTCAAGGTTCTTGTCTCCCAGAAGAAACTAAAGAATAACAGTATTCACACACCACAATATTATCACGTACTAACAGGGAACCAATAAATTCTTGCCTCAGGATAATGAGATGCAAATGAGTAAGTTTTAAGAGACATCAGTGACTCTTTTTCTTTTTAACTTGGCTAACAGAAAGTGCATTTGATCTCCCATTTGCATAGATGAATAGTTGGAGACTCTGATTTGGAATTGAAACCAAAACCCACAAAAAATACCGACACCCAGAGGAGGGCGTCAGTAGTTGGTTGAATTTGGTGAACATGCTACTTTCAAGAGCCTCGGGTCCTAGCTTCATTATGGGAGAGAGAATGCTAAACTCAAGCCCTCAAAATCATAGGGATGTTAATTATAAATCACTAACTATAGAGGTGTCCTGTTTTCAAATGATTTCTCAAACACATTAAGGCCAACCAAAGAGGAAACGAGACATTCAAAGGGAGCTTCTTAAAGTGTAATTTCCTGGAAGAGAAATTTATGAGCTGTGCTTAGTCTCCATTAGAGGATGTCGAATCCCTTTTATTAGTTTATTCATCAACCCAGCCCTGGTTTCAGGCCAGCTCTGCACCAGCAGGTCATCAGGCCGGGAATCCTTGGGGGGACTTGGCTCCGGGTCCAGTTATGTTTTCCAGATCATAACACAGTTAACAGAAGTAGTCACAGTGCATTCGGCGGGAGGTTTTTAGGGTTTCCCCAAAAGGCAATTCACAGAGTAAACCCCGGGGGCTCCATGGATATAAAGAGAACATCTGAAATGTACTTAGAAATGAAATGATTTTCTGTTTGCAGTATGAGCTTTGTGATTGCCTCTCAGAAAGCACTGCTTCTCCTGCCTTTATGGCCAAGTTCAATTTCTTATTTAGTGGTGTAATAAAGGGACAATTTGGGACCTGGAAGCAAGGGCTTCCTTATCAATGAGCAAATCTATCCCTCATCCGCTGTGTGCCTCTCTCCAGGACTCTGGCTCAGTATCCAGGCACCGGCCAAACATCTCCCCAAAGCACCCCTACTTCCCCGCATGCACGGCCTCGGCTATCTTTCCTCCATGAGGATCCCCGGTCCTGCGGAAGAGACCAACACAAACCCCCTCTGGGGTCTCTCTCCACCTTCGTGTTAGCTCATCTCCCCATGAACAACTAACTAATCCTAGTGCCACAAAAGCCAACGCTCTTGATATTTACAACTTGGCACTGGGGATTGGAGAGGGGGTTAAAGAAGAGAAAGAACATCTTACCTTGTTTTAAGGATATTCAGAAACTGCAAAATTTCTGAAAACTGAATCAGTCTGAGAGCTCTTAAAAATCTCAAACCTGGAAAGAGAAACAAAACAGACGTGTTACTTTCAATGTGTGGCCGTAGCGTTTGTGGTCGGATCATCCGAGTCACCCTGGCTGTCCAGGATGGCAGGATGTGAGGTCGGGGCACAGAGGAGCTCTTCGCTACCTGGCACATAACCGTTCATTCTGCCCCTTGGCTGGGTTAACGTGGGCTGGTGAACTGACTTTGTCAGGGCAGGTGGTTAGTTTGGAAGGAAGGGAGGGGAGGAGGGAGATATGGGGGGCCTCTGTCGGGGAGCCTTTTCTCGCCTTGGACTGCCTCTGATGTAAGCACTGTTTTCAAGTCACCCAGCGGTCTGACAGGATTTTGTCTCTGAAAAATACTAGGAATTGTGACGGCTCAAGGTCGCTCTTGTGCTAAATGCAGATTAAGAATAAATCGGATAACCCTGTGGCTTTGATGAATTTTTTTTTTTAGTCTCATCCCTGATAAAATGAAGAGTATACCCTGCTGTTATGTTTTTCTCCCGATCAAGGGAGAAAAAAATCCAAACCAGTAAGATACCACTGCCTATAACTTCAGAATGCACAATTTAAATAATTTCCCTTTCATTGATGTCAAGATCAATGGGTTCTTTTCCTAAATATGCAGCTCCTCTAGAACTGAAGAACTTATATTCCTAGGTGGCAGAAGAAAGAGAGACAGAGAAGGAAAACTCAGTTTTTCAAAGAACAAATTACTGTTATGGTTCTTTCTGTTTTTATTTTTTCCTAGGCCACGTGTGCAAAACATAATGACTCTATTCCTCATGGGAACCTGGTACATGCACATAACATGTCTTCGTTCCTTTTTGCAATCCCCTTTCCCTCTCCCTCCCTTTCTTTCTCCCTGCCTCCATCTCCTGGTCCCCTTCCCTTTTGCAAAAGATCTATCTCCCAATTTCTTACGGTCTGTCTTTGGTTTTGTTCCATATATATATGGAGGGTCTCATAAAAGAGAGGCCGTGCATATTTGAGCTTGTGTGTCTGACTGATTTCACTTCACATTACGGTTTCTAAACGCATCTATTTTTCTACAAATGACTCAAGTTCACCCTTGCTTATGGCAGCATGGGGCACCGCTATGTGTAAATGACCCATTTTTCTCTATCCATTTGTCTGCTGATGGACACACAGGCTGCTCCCAAGACTTCGTGATCATGGACTGTGGTGCTAAAAGCACGGCTCTGTGGACATCACTGTGCTACGATGTCTTTAACTCTTTCAAGAAGATATGTAGAATGGGGAATAGCTCGGAGAAATGGAATGTCTAGTTTTAGTTTTTCGAGGAATCTCTACACTGATTTCCATAGTGGTTGTACTAGTTGGCAGTGTCTTAATAGCCAAAAGTAAATTCTGTTAAAAACTTGAGTCAGTCATAGAATTTAAGAGTTGGACATCACTGAGGAGAATTATTTAGAAAATGCTGGCCCGGGGGTGGAACAGCTCTGGGAATGAGGAAAAATGAACCCAAATCCTGTGGGATGAAAATGCGAGCATTTGATAGCACAAAGCAAGAGGGAGAGAATGATAATGGCTGAAAAGGAATCATTCTTGTCTACAAAGGAGACTGTGAAGAGAAGGACTGTTTTTTAATAAACCATTCACCTTCTGTGCTAAGTAATATTTATATAACTTTTATTAAACCAGAAAAATACAGAGATGAGAAGCGATGCTGATGAAATACAAAAGGCCTGGGAGCCAAAACCAATCATCACCCAAACAAGGAAAGGCCGATTCAGCGCTGCAGAAAGGTGAGCTGGAACACAGTGCATGACTGAGGCGTCTTCTCAGACAGCAGAAAAAATAAGGAGAAGAGAAAGAACTGAAGAAAAGCGACAGAGTACAGACCACAGAGGGCTGAACCACGAATAAAGAAAGCTCCAAAGAGAAGTACAAAGACACCTGGACCCTGAGCAACAGTTGACTCATAAAACAACTTCCTATATAGGGAATGAGGCCTTGAGATTAAAAGGCAAAATGAATGTTTGCTCTTGGAGGCCGATGCCAAGGAGTATCCAACTTTTCATTCAAATATCAAGCATGAGAATTAATGAAATGACACAAGAAAGTATCAGGATTGGAAGGGTGGTGTTTGCCAGCAATGTGATGAAAATCATTCTAAGACCCCTCAGCAGTCCCTGATCCACAGTGTTGTGGTTTAATCGTAGGTGTCCCCCAGCGGCAGATACATTCAAGATTTGGCTCCCAGCCTGTGGTGACCCCGGCAGCTCTGGGACCCCCGAAGTTATGGCCCAGAGGGAGGAAGTGGACCACGGTGTGTACCAGCAGGCGCTTCCATCTTGCTCTTTTGCTTCTCAGGCACCACAGAGGGAACAGCTTCTCCCCGCCACATGCTCCCCGTCACCAGCCTCTGCCTTGGCACTGGCCCAGAGCTGAAGACAGTGATTGGCCGAGGGACCACAGAAGGAAACCTCTGAAACTAAGAGCCAAACAAGCCTTTTTTTCCCCTTTGTAACAGCCTCTGTTGAAGGTTTAAGACACCCAGCACAACCACCAACTCTCACCACGCCTTTGTCACACAATGATGCAAGGTAAAACAGTCACCTTGGAAATGTGAAAGACTGACACTCAGCACTGCAGCCCCTTGGGGACAGGGACTCGCTGGTCAGCAGTGATAAACACACTGGTACTGGCTGTTCAGGACTTGATCCTGAAGATCATGGGTGGGAGTGTGCACGCATGCACAAGTATGTGCACACATACGCATTTATGGAACCAAACATCAAAGACAATGACCCCAACTTCAAACAGCATCTTTTTCTTTTATCTGTAAGCAGTGGCTCTTGGGTTCTATGGTTTGCTCCTGTGTAGCCAGTATGTTCTAAGACTCAGATACAAAGTAGTAAAAGCTTCTCTTCCACATGGCCTATGACAATGAGGACAGGCGTACACAGAATGTAGAGCCCATCAGACCTGTCACCTGCTAGGTGGGGCCTGCTGACCTTGCCCTGAGCCCAGCATCCGCTGCACAGAAGCAGACAGGGAGCCAGCGTAAGGCCAACAGTGTCCGCAGCAAAGAGGGAAGCACAGTTCTCAGAAGGGCAGCTTCCCAGTGATAGAGTCCACTGGAGGGCAAGCGGCACAGACCGAGACCCTCGGGACTGAACAGCGGTGGGCTTCTTTTCTTTGAAGGCCTTGTGTAAGTCACTTCACAGTGTTGGATGTCATTAACACAAATGAGTATAAGTCCTCAGTGGGCTAAGATGTCTGTCCATGACCCTGAGATCTTAGTTTGCAAGCTGCATACTTCAGGCTTCTGCTCATAGTTGCTTCCTGATTGCGTCCTGCTACGGACTCCCCCAGGTCTCCACTCAAAATTCTCCACTGCTCCATGCACAAGAGGAAACAGTCAAGGTCCTCCGAGACCTCAAGTGACCCACTGCCCACCAACAGTATCATCTCCTTTCACATCTGAGAACTTCCTACTAAGACTTCCACTACTTTCTCTCAGTGGGACTGTCCTCCACGGTGAGGGATGCCTCCACAGGGCCTTTGCACATGCCATTGCGCTCTCCTTCCCTAGCACACGTTCCCTAGAAGTCCACACAGCACATTCCCTCACTTCCTCCAAGTTTTTACTATCATCCTTTCATCAGTGGGGCCTTCTTTATCCATTCTACCTGAAACTGCAGCTTCCCCACACTCCCTGAAACAATTCCTCTGGCCTGCTTTTAACATTCTCTTTAACATGCATCATTAACATCTTACTTATGTTATTTGTTCTCTGTTCTATGCAAGGAGCAACTGGTGTCTTTTTGTTCGTGGCTGCCTTTCTGGTCTGAAATGAGGTATACCTTAATAAATTTCTATTTTATGTCAAGGGATGAATCAGTTTTGAGAAATAATGATAAGGCAGAGAGTTAAACAGAAGAGGCATTCAAAATCCTAAGACTGCATGTCCTTTACTAAACTGAGCTCTGTGAAGCCACTGCAGGGTCATGGTAGACATGCTTAGGAAGTATGAAGTGCTCTACCCAGAGAAGACCACGACTGCTCCCAGACAGGCCCAGAATATCACGGCCAGCAATGCTCATTGCACAAAGGGGGCCAAAAAATGGAGAAGTAGGGGGAAAAACATCCACCCGACAGATTATTCATCTTCTCTGCCTGATCATACTTTTCCTTGTTACTGATCCCACAAAATCTCTGAATCAAAATTATTGTCTAAGAAACTGTAAAATTATACGAGAATTACAAAAGAAAGAACTGGCGTAAAATGTGTTTGTTTGCAGAGCCATGAGTCTTATACACTCTCCTTCAAAAGGCACAGGGCTCCAGTGGTTTTATGAGTTCTTTGACCTATCAAGAAACAGGAAACTTCTCTCTGTGTTCTCTGTTAGATGATCAAATAATTTAAATTAAAATACTTCTCTTTGTTTTCAGTGCTCTACATTTGTTTAGCAAGTTGGTATTTATAGCACATACACACACACACACACACACACACACACACACACACATACACAAGCTTGGTAGATATCTTTGACACTATTATTTTAAATTATTGTGAATTGATGAAGTTCTTGTAAGTTTATTATTACTGTCTATCTACTATTTTTAGTTCCTTCCTACATGCCAAAGTTTTTATCTTGTTATTATATTCAACAGAAGAAGACAAGTAAACAGCTGAGATGGCGAGTCCCACAGAATTTACAAGCAAGAGTCAAGTTTTGCCTCAAGTAACTTGAACTTAGAAAGCCCAAGTTCATAGCCCCTGCTCAGTGCAGACCTTGGACAGTCTGATCCAGTTGCAAACACTGGATTCAAGGGAGCTGTATTGGTCAGCTTTCCATCACTATTACAAAATACAGGAGACAATTGATTTAGAAGAGTTTATCTTGTCTCACGGTTTCAGAATTTCCAGTCCTCCTTGCTCAGGCCTATTGCACGGGGCCAGTGGTGCCACAGTGCATCCAGCAGAGAGGATGTGGGGGAAGAAACTCAGCTGCCTCCTGGCAGCCAAGAGTCAGAGAGAGAGACAGGAAGGGGTGGAGGTTCCAGTGTCTCCTTCAAGGACACACCCCCATGGCCTAACTTCCTTCCTGTGGGCCACGCTTCTTCACGGTTCCACTGCCTTTGAAGAGAATGAAGCTGAGGGCCAAGTCTTTAACACAGGGGCCTGGTGGGGGGCATTCTGATCCAAATTGTAGTAGCCTGAGCTCTTTTAAGATGTGATATGTCTTGTCCAGCTGCCCTAACAATCTGCCTTTCCAGCTTATACATTACAGATTAACTCCCACGGTTCATCTTTCTTTTAATTTTGCTTAAAGTTTTTTCTAAGTCTAGAATTAAGGTGATTTCTTCTATATTCAAAAACTATTATATGTATTAGTCTTTTTGTCATCATTTTCATTTTTTAATACCCAAAGAAGGCCAGCATCATCTTATCAACTATTTTTTAACCTCATCCACATTTTAACCTTATCCTGTTGGGGCAGTGGCTTTGAACCTCAGACGTAAATTTAAAACAGTTGCTAAGTTCAAATCTTTGTTGGCAGCACTGGGACGCTTGGGCCTCAGCTGACTCTGCCTGACTGAATGGTGGTTGGACAGCAGGCAGAGGGAGTTTTAAGCTTAGGGGGCTGCTAGAGGGGAACCATGGAAAACTTTTCCACAAATGAGCAGATAGTAAATAGTTCAGTCTCTATCACAACAACTCAAGTTTGCTGTAAATAACAGCTAAACAAGTGGGTGTGGCTGTGTTCTGGGAGATCCTGTTGACACAGACAGACCATGGAGACTACCTAGCTGCACCTGTCTTTGAGCCCTGCCTTCCAATCCCCCTGAAGGATTTTGTAAATGTCCAGATTGCAGCTGAGTCTGCAGCTCTGCATGTCCAGCAAGCTCTAAGAAGATGTTGGGACTGCCAATCAGAAGACCAGACTTTGAGAACACAAGGCCACAGGGCAGCGAGTTCCAGACCCAGGTGTGACCAGCTGGACTTCAGAGGGTGCTGAGGTCCATTTCCATCTGAGGTCTCCTGATCTCATTAGTATAAGGACAACTTCAGCATGTGCAACCACATTTGGGAACAACCTACAGGAAGCAATGACATTATAAATAACTCCAGAGAGCTGGGGATTTAGTTCAGTGGTTCCAGTGCCTGGCAGGCAAAGTGCAAGGTCCCAAGTTTGATCCCCAGTACCGCAAATAAATATAAATATAAATATAATAATAAATATATAAATAAATATATATCACTCACTCTAGAATTTTTAACCTTTAACTAATTAACTAACAATTTATATTCACCCATTTGCTTATTTTGCTTAATAATGTGCCAAATAGATCAAACCTTATTTTTAATCCCCCAAAGCAATTTTCCATGTAGCTGGGTAATCACTTGAGCAACTTAAAACCAAAAGCTTACCCACTTAGCACATTGTCTACTTAAATTAATTTTAAAGAACACATTAGCTAACTATAAATTATATTACTAGTTTCATAAGAGATTACTGATACACAACTAAAGCTTTTTGGGGAAAGTTATGTTAATACCAGGAAAAAGATGATCTCTATTTCGGTGTTTACAATTAAATAGTAAGGAAATCAAAGATTAAAAAATACAAATTTATCAATTATTTTATAAGAGGAAAGAATAGCAACAAGAAAACAAAATAAAATAAAGTGCTGGCTGACTCAATAGGAAAAAAATGATAGAAACATATCTGAATAACACTGTGGAAACTTCAGTATGAGGAATGACTCTAAAACCTGATAGCAAAATAAAACTATTAGAAGACAATAACTAGATAGAAACTGAAAAATAAAGCCTCTCCTCAATGTTTCTGTACCCACTTAATTTACTATTAAATTCTTGAAGTATTTACATTGTATTGAAATTTTGAATTCTTCCATAACAAAAAAGAGACAGGAGGCAACTAAATTTATAAAAGAAACATCAACCTGGTGCCAACACCTGATTCTCAGAGTCCCCATAACACAATTTCTAATATCGCTAAGATCAGACATTAAAATCCTATGTGAAATACTAATGTGTACAATTCACCCATGAAGTGAAATTATAATCCAGACCATTCTGGTTAAATATGTATGGCAGGTTGAGCTCAATGGCCTATCTTTAAAACTCATTAAAATAATACTAAAGGTGAGGGACAGTAAAAGCCCATGAGGACAACAAGAATGAAAGGAGGGAACTACTGTACATAAGAGAAAGTGATACAATTCTAATAATAGGTGAAAAGTGGATGTTCTACTGGAAATTAAATCGGTGGGGTTGAGAAATCTAGCTTCACCTGTATACAAGATACTTACAAAGGGAAAATATCTATGACCTACAAGGTGGGGGTTAATTAACCAGTGTCAACTTGAGTGGCAACATTCCGGTGAACTGAGTCACTGTTGTCTTGGCTGGGTGAGCACCATTTTCCTTGGAGGAGCTTTCTTCCAGCTGCTTTTCTGTCGAGGGTCTTTGGACTGCTCTCTTTAGCTAAATTCCAGTCTCCATCTTCACCAAGGACAGCTGTTCTCTTTGGAGGAGTTGTCGTTCTTCACCTTCGCCTTGAGCGTCATCTCCTGGATTTTGGCAGACACTCTTCAGCTTTCCCTGGCAAGTTCCTTGGCTTCCCAACAGAGACTCACAGGACACATTGTGGGCTCCAAGCCTTCAGCTGGATTCTTTGCATCTCAAGCTCATGGACAGATCTCTTGCACTTTCTACATTTGACTCTGTGGTTGGACATTGTCAGCTCATCTTATAAACCTCTGTGTCCTGCATTAAATCTATTTCTATTGTAAATACGACACAATACCCACTATCTGTGAATTCACATCCTCTGATTCAACCCAACTATTTTCATAAACAACAGTTTAGCAACTGTGCCCACAGACTTTTAGGTATTATAAGTAATTTAGAGATTATTTAAATTATACAGAAGGTGTGCATAGCTATATGAAGATCCTGTGACAACTCAGATAAGGGCTCTGGAGGAATTTAGTATCCTGCGGGCACCTGGAACCAATATCCTGCAGATATTAAGGGAGCAACCATGTCTAATTATCTCTAGAATCATGAGAGAGAATGAGAAATGTCTACTGTCACTACATACAGAAAAGAAGTTGCAGAGGTGGAGGCTGGCAGAGGTGGTGGGGCAGAGAGATCATAGTGCAGAAGGAAACGACAATTTATAAAGGGAAAGAAGTCACTGGCAGTGAGAAAAGAACACTGTGACTGATTAGGCCAGAGGACAGCAGTTGGTGTGGGCCCTTGGGTTGTTAAAACAGGGTGACCGATCCAGGAATGGTGCCCCGGGTCTGTAATCAGAGGGAAGTCGCTGGGTTCACTGCCCACTACCACACCGAATCAGACTGGGTGGTCTCTACAACACTGGTTAACTCCTGGGAGAAACTCATTGTCTCTACAGTTGTAAAACACCAAAACCGAAACAACAATAAAAAAAATTCACCCCAAGACTCTTCAGATATGCTGTGATAAACACAGACAGCATTCACAGAAAAGTGGACAGAAATCTCAACTCCAAGCATGAGTCTTGCCAAACCAAGACTCACCACACATTTGAAGAAAGGCAAGATTTCTTTCAAGAAAAGTACAAATAGCAAACTTATACTGAAGGATTAATATGAACAAAGCAATTTAAAAAAAAAACTGCTTTAGAAATGAATTTGAAAAACATAATGTGTGATAAGAGAAGTGAGAGAAATACCTAAACTCAACCAATATCAACTAAATATCGCATAAATAAAAAATTTGAACATCAAAACTTACCAAGCCCAGATGAGCAGAAGAATAAACATCACTATTTAGCAAAACTAGAGTCCTGAACTCTCAGAGGTCTCTTCATAAAAAGGGACAAAAAGGGAAAGTACTGGAGAAAAGTCAAGAAAGCTGAACAACAGCTACAGAACTTCCATCGTCCACATAACTGAGTTTCAGAAGATAATGAATGGAGAGAGCAGAAAATATGCAAATCAACAGTGGAAGAGTTGCCCAAACCAGAAAGCTGATCTTCTCCAGACTGGAAAGGCCTACTAAGGGTCCAGCTGGTTAAATTTATGATGACCCAAATCCAGGCACACTACAGAGAAATTTCATAATATCAGGATGAGGGAATAAATCCCTATAAGGCCATGAGACTCATTATTGTCTCAAAACTCCTACGTTGAATATAAGAAAATAAAGGAAGGTAGTCGTCACGTTTCTCAGAAGTTCTTTTGAAGCATGCAACATACACTTACCTCACTGGCAAAAAAATAAAAGCAAAGAATTTAGCTATAAAAGCAGTGTGAGAAAAGATAAAAGTAACTGACTAGTCTAAGTGTTGAATATTATAGGTTTTATATTTTTTAAAAAATAACACTGATCTAAAATTCAAATTTCTAGAAGTGGAATTATGAAGGAGTAAGGAAAGTGGAAGAAAGAAAAATGTGCTAATATTCTTGTCTTCCTTCAAAGGATGACACTCAATTGCATATATGAATGCAAAAAAATTAATTTTAGGTATGTTTATAAAAATTTTCAGAATACATTTGTAATTATGAATTTCAAATCTTAAGAGGGAAGAAGAAAAGAATTCAAACTGCAGTTAGAAAACAAAGGAAATGAGTCAACCCAACTGAAAGGAAATGACATAGAGTACATGAATTATAAAACACAGTTTCAACAAGTAAAAGCCAAATGCATTAGTAACCACAATAAAATTGAATGAGTTAAATTCATTCTATCAAAGACAGAAAAGGGAAGTAGTTCAGTGGCACAGCATCTGCCTGGTAAGTGCCAGGTCCTGAGTTTGATCTCCACTACCAAAAAAATTTTTTAAAAGGACAAAGAATCAGACAGTATAAAACATAACAAATTACAAAAGCATATTGCTTTTAAGTGATATGCTGAAAACAAAACCCAATGCAAATAAGAGAACTAAAAGGATAGAAATTACACACTAGACAACTACTAACAAAAAAAGAACAGAAAAACGATTGTATCAAAAGAAGGGCAGTTACTATAAGATTTGTGAAAGAAATAAAAACTTCATTTGGTAAGGAACAATCCATCATATATACCCCTGAAATTCTTTTTAGAGCTAAGAAGATACCCTTGAGATAAATAAGGCAAAGCCTGACAAGAATGTCTCCAATAGGAAAAATCTGAAAACGTCATAGTGGTGGAGAATTCTAATGTTTGGTTTCAGAAATGACATTAGCTATTAATAAGCAGACATATAGGATATGTACATTATATGTAACTTCTTGGGATATGTTTGTATTTATATGTGGATGACTGGCAAATTAGACACATGCATGTATTACTCAGTAAACTAGGATCCACTCTTTAGTAATAAGCACTAAAGAATCATAAAAATTGACCATGTATTACTCTCTAATGACATCTCAGCAAATTCCAAACTGCAGGAATTATGCCAACTATATCTATGCCAAAGTAACAGAGTGAGAAAATAATGAAAGGACTGGGGATTTAGCTCTGTGGTTCCAGCATCTGCCTTGCAAGGAATTTTAGTATTCTTGGTAACCACATACCTCACTGTTGGGTGTGGTGACTCGTGTCCATCAGTACCACACACCACAGTGCCAGGCGTGGTGGTTCACACCTGTAATCCCAGCACTCGGGAGGCAGAGGCAGGAAGATTACTGTGAGTTTGAGGCTTGCCTAGGCTACATAGTGAGCTCAGGGCCAGCCTGAACTATAAAAGCAAGACTACGTCTCAAAAAAAAAAAAAAAAAAAGAATGAAAGAGTAGGAAGCATAAGAGCACAGAATCAGAATCTATTATATAAAGAAGAATATAATACATAATGAAAAAGTTATCACAAGCCAAAGGAGTATGTGTTATCCAATAATGATGGAATAAGTGGTTAACAAAAGAAAATCAATTTAAAGTCACTTAATATTGCAATTGAAATAAATTTGAGACTAATTAAAAATTAAATATATAATAACATAAAAAAGCTGAAAAACGCAGCAACATATTTATTTATTGACCTTCCAAAGTGATGACTGTCTTAACTCAGATATGAAAGAATCAAAAATTGTTGAACTGTCAGATTGGTTGCCATAAAAATGCCAAATTTTTGTGTTTAAAAATCATATTGAAAGCCTGGTATGCTAACACATGCCTATAATTCCAGTATTTGGGTAGGCTGAGACCAAAGAATTACAAGTTCAAGTCCAGGCTGGGCAACTGAAAAACTTAGTAAGGTTCAGTCACAAAATAAGAAAAAAATTAAGACTGGATATGTAGGTCATTGCACAAGCTCTGGGCTCAATCCCTAATCCTGAGTGTTGATGATGATGATGATGATGATGATGATGATGATGATGATGGTGATGATGAATATAATAACAACAGCAACCACAGTAATAATAATGCTGACATTATCCACTAGAAAGTAACCAAATATGATGCAAAAGGGAGAAATTCTTGATATCAGAGGCATTATGTAAATGCTATATTATTTTTGATAAGAAAAATCATAGAAAGTACATCATAAAGCAGCAAATATGAGTTAATAACCTTTAAAAATTATCATACTTGGTTAAACAAAAAGAAATGAGCACGACATACAAAATCAACACAAAATGGATTAAAGACTTAAATTTAATACCTGAACCATGAAATGACTAGAGGAAAACATAAAGGAACAGCCTCGTGATATAGATCTGGGCAATGATATTTTGGACATGATCTCAAAAGCCCAGGCAAAAGTACCAAAAATAGACACATAGGATTTATGAAACCAGAGCATTTCTGCATAGCACTGAAAATAATCAACAGAATGAAAGACAATCAACAAAATAAGCAGAAACTCTTGCAAACTAAGGGGTTAATATCTTAAATATGTAAGGAAATCAAGTCAATACCAAAACTCTCTTTTTAAAAATGGGCAAAGAAGCTGAATGGGCATTTTAAAAAGAAGATACAGAGATGGGTAACAGGTGTATGAAAAAATGCTCAATGTAACAAATCATCAAGAAAATGCAAATCAAAACCACAACGAAACATCAAGTCACAACTGTTAGAATGGCTGTTATCAAAAACACAAAAAATAAAGTGTTGATAAGGGTGTAGAGAAAAAGAAACAGTTGCACACTGTCAGTGGGAATGTAAATTAGCATAAGCATGAGGGAGAATAGTGGAAATTCTGCAAAATGTTAATAAAATACAACCACCACACAATCACAAACCCACTATAGTATATATCCAAAGGAAATGAATCTGTATGCTGAAGGGGTTCATGCACTCCAATGTTTAATGCAGCTTCATTTATAAGAGGTAAAAAATGGACTCACCCTAAGTGTTCATCCATAGATGAATAGATTTTTTAAAATGTCACTCGGACATTAAAAAAAAAAAAAACTTTTTTTTTTCAGGAACATCACTTTACAAGGAATGCATTATATTAAGTGAAATAAGGCAGCACAGAGAGATATATACTAATGATCTCATTCATCCACTCACTCAGAAAAAAATTAATGTTGTAGAACTAGACCACAGAATGATAGTTACCACTGGTGGAAGAGATTGGTGGGAAGGTGGTCAGTGTGATGTAGGTAAAAAGATACAAGATTTCAGTGAGCCAGGAGGAATAAACTCAAGAGATCGACTGTACAAAATGGTGAGTAGAGTTAGTAATATACTGTAGGATGCTTTTAAAAGGAAAAGTAAAAGAAATGTAAATTAAACAAAATCACAGTGAGCATTGTATTTATTATACAACCTAGCAATGTATTTGAGTCTTCCCTTGGGGAGATGGCTCTGCAAAGGAACAGTTTCGTAATTTGATGGTGGAGTTATAAATGGATAAAACCTTTCGGAAAGCAATCAGGCACTATGAATCAAACTAATTTCATTTCTGGTAATATAGCTGTAGAAAATATTTTTTAAGTGAAAAAATGCTACAGGAACACAGGCGTTCATTGCAAAATGATTCATTAAACGAGGGAAGTAGTAAACAGTTTAATTTTTAAAAATTGTTCTTAGGTATAGTCCATCTTCTTTATGTGATATTATACATGTTTTTAAAAATATAGCAAGGAAAATAAGTAGGATTGAGAAATTAAAATGGCAGTTATTATCAGGAGCCGAGGAGGACAAAGGAGTATTGTTTAATTGATAGAGAGCTTCAGGTTTAAAGGTGAAGATATCCTGGAGATCTGTCTTACAACAATGTGCATATGTTCAGCACCACTGAATTGTATTTTTTAAATTTTGAAAATGATAAATGGTGTGGTACATGCTCTGTACCATGTTTTGAAATAATAAGCTGGGAACACTGGGGAAAAATGAGACAATAAAAATTATAGGCATATGAAAAATAAAACTGCACATAAAATGATAATAGTTGCAGTACTTGGATAGAATAGTTGGATTTTAAAAAATTTCATCACTTTTCAATTATATATGTACAGTTTATTTTGCAACTTTTTGCTGTGATTAGAAAGTTTGCAGTAAGGCAGGACTGCAGCCCGGGTTTTCTGGCTCTCACCCTGCACCCAATGCCCAAGACTCAGTCACTTATACCACTGGCTAAGGTGAGGAGGACCCCCAGCCACTCCTGGCACTGGAGAGGGACAAAGATGGTGCTCAGGCCCTGAGCGAGCAGGTGAAGGTCACTTGAAAACTAGCACATAGGTTTATTTCATCAATGGCCAGCAGAAGCAATGAAGGGATGTAGGACCCTGTCAGGTGGATGAGGAGTGGCTACACTGCTAGAGATAAAGCGATCAACAGGTAAAAAGTGGAGCATTGCCTATTCATGTCCTGTCACACCAGGGCAAGAAAAGCTGCAGAGATCTTGTGCACAAGGTCCCAGACTACTGCAGGACAGAAAACATGATAGCAGGTACATCCCAGGTCATGGCAGACAGCTGTCTGAGTCTTCTGATTTTCTATTTCCCTTTCCCTCCTTAATCTTTAAATCCCAAAAGCTAAAAGGTTCCAACAAACCTCTGCTGTCACCAGTCCCTGCAATCCCACACAAATCCAGAAGAGCAATTAGTTTTCAGTGTCAGATGAGGTCACCATCATCTGACCTTGCAGCAGGGGTGGGTGTGTGCATGTTTAAACCAAGCCCAGGAGGACAGGTGTGAGAGAGGGAGGCTTCTTTGGGGTAGTTTTTATGACTTCTTGGTCTAAGAATCACAAAGCACCACTCTTTTGCTCAGCCTTGCGCAGAGTGAGCCACTGCTTTTGAGCTGCCCGACAGGTCTGTCCTTGCTCCCCAAGGTCCCTGGGCTTCTGCGCCTCCAGTCAGAAGGCTGTTCTATAAACAGCTTTGCTTGTCTGACCTTTTCATCGTCTTCTCCCTGAGTGATTGTTCAGGCTGTGTTGTCCCTTGTCGTATTCCCGTCTCGCTTCCTGTTTCGACACAGCAAACATCCCTTGATGCTCCATCTGGGCTTGTCAGCTATTCCTCGAGCCCAGTGTGGACACACTGAGGCCATGTGAGTGTGCTGAGCTCCTGCTCTGACCAGCCCCTCCCTGCTCTGGATGCTGCAGGTCCAGGAGGGAAGGTCTTGCTTCTACAATCTTCTTCTATTTGAACAGAGGAGCCAGGAAGTGCAGAAACCAGTCTTTTAAAAGGAAACAGACTCTTTGACTTTATCTCTTAAATGTGAAGTAAGCTATCTTTCCCCTCTCTACTGCCAGGACCACGGTCTAAACCTCTTTTGCCTCTAGGAAGGAGTCAATGGGATGGTCTTCCTGCTTCGCTCTGTACCTGCCCAGCCCAACAGTCCTTGTTGCAATGATTCCCCAGAGAGCAGCCAGCACCGTGCTTTCTGTGCTGGTCAGAGCATATGTCTCCCTGCTAAGGACCGACACTTGGCTTCTGTATCACTGAAAACATGTCCCATTCCTTATCCTGCACCTGGTGGCCTTCGGGGACTTGTTCTCTGTTCATTTCATTACCACTCAGGCCCCCCATGCTGTGTCTCTTCTCTAAAATGTTCCTCAGACTATTCCCAACTCAGGACCTTCGCTCCTGTCCCCTCTCTCTCTAGAATATTCTTCCCTCAGGTCACTGCAAGGATAGGTTGGGTCATGGAGGTCTTCATTGGCCACTCCACCTGGAATGGAGTCTCCTCTCTCCACCTGTACCACCTCATTTTGGTTCACAGTATTTGTCACTGTCTTACCTTTTAGCTGCCTGAGGGGTTTCCCGCCAGCTCTGAAGAAGCCAACACATGACTGCAGGACTCATAACCTTCTAGAACAGTGGTGAGTGGCTAATCATAGCATCACAGTTGAGAAATCCCTTCCACAGAAAAGTGAGAAGGGCACTGGATGCTGAGTCAAACCCAAGGCCTTACGCAATTACTCAACTCTTCCTCTGGAAATCATCTCTTAGTTCTCAGCTTAAGCATCCCACCCCTCAGGCTCCACTCTCTAGTGATCTTAATACTGGCCGTGAGTATCTCTTACATTACAAATCACAGAGTACCTCTTCTTTGCAAAGAAGGGAGAGGGAATATAATGAAGCTTATAGATGCAGAGACATGAATATTTAGAGTTCTGATATTTCAGCCAAAGGAAATCTTCCTGCCTGTACTAATGAAAAGGTTCGACTCAAGTCAGCCATCCTCTGCTTGCTAACTGGAATTCGGCCATGCATAATTATGTTGCATTCACATCGCAATCCTAAACTGAGTTTCAGAGGGACTATGCTTCATTTTAAAGAAGCTCTCGGTACACCAGCCTTTCTAGAAATAAAGCTAATTCTCCCTAAGACTGGTATTTTTAGGTCTGGAGGTGTAAATTGAAGCCATTTATTTGAAACTTCTATACATAATGGATGCCCAAATAAAACCAAATTCATATCTGAAGGCAGCTGAGAAAAGAAAATCTGCCCACCAGACTTGTTTTTATGATTTCTTCTGGGTATGAGAAAAATGAAGCGCCACCAAAGACAGGAAATCCATACCCCCAGGTCCCAGTGCAGATGGAAGAAAGTAAACTTGAATTTTCACTAGTGCTGACTCATGGGAAATTATTGCCAGTTAATGATAGAAAAGTTATTGTTCTTCTCATTTGCCAATTTTCTCCCTATGTTTGTGAAGGCACCCTTTAACAGCTGCATGACACGCAGGATTGCTAGATGCCAGTTACACCCATCTAGAAAGGAAAGGCAAGAGTTCTGCATAGCTCCACATATCCAAGTCCTATGGACACACCAAGGAAGCCAGCATGGAAGTGGGCGCCATTTCTCCCCTGGACACCTGCCTAAGTCCCCTCAAGGAGAGGTCTCTAGTGGGAGAAGAAGAGGTGTGGCTGGGAAGGACCTTACCCCACGAGGCACAAACCCTGCAGCAAGACACCAGGGACTGCCAGAAGTTCTCGGGTTCCTCCTTCTCTGCAGCTGCAGGTGCAAACTTCACTCGGTAGCCTTTGTGGAACAAATCTCCGAGGGACTTCTTACGGCGCCGGGGCGGGGTGTAAGGCTCGGTGCTGGTGTTACTGGGAGGGGGATGGTACACCAGAATCTTACTGGGGATCATGGTGGAGGCAGAAAGATGGCTGGGCTTCAGGCACCTACCAGCGTGCTGTGTCTACAAGCTGATGGCCTTCAAAGGATATGTTACTCCGACCTATGTGACAGCTTGGTCCTCCTGCCTGGCACAGTGTGGCTCACTGTGGTACAACAAATTAATGCCCTCTCCTCCCTAAGCCCTAAGCCCCCTCGTAAGAAACCTGGCACGCAGATGCACCAACCACCATGTCAGAAAGGCAGAGAGGTGGGGGGAGCATTCTGATCCATTATGTCCTACATGTTGATCCATCAGCTTCACTCTGGAAATTACGATGTAAGCTCCTTTGGACATGCTTTCGGAGGATGGAAACAGAAAAGGCTGTAATCCCTCCCATCAGGGGTATGGAATAGGGTGTGAGAAAGGCTGCAACTGGGGATCTGCTGGGTATTTTCCTTCCTTTTAGGGATCCTGCTTGACAAGTAAGGATTCACCAGGAGAACTGCTTTACAGGATGTGACACCCATAAAATGTTCCTACTCTTCTTGGTAACTCCCACTACCAACATAACCCCAATATGCCAATCTCTTGCTAATCCTATGAGTAGGACTCAGGCAGAGGAGGGGCTCTGTGCTTTCCAGGAGGGAGGAGGAGCCTCATGTGCCTCACCACTCTTGTCTTTCACCCTAAGGATCTCCACTTGTTTGTAACCAACCTTTTTTTTTTTAATTATCTTTATTGGTACATTAAATATACACATCATGATTGCACTCCATAATGGGGATTTGTACCAGTATAAGACACAACTTAATTCTCATTTTTTCCCATAGCCCCACCCACCCTACCACCCCCCCCATATATATATAAAATTTGTTTCCTTACTTTTTTGTTACAATCTCAACATTGTCCCCTGTTTGTAACCAACCTTTGCCTCTCCTTTGGCCTGTACAATGGACTGCTTTTTTTTTTTTTTTGGTCTGCAAATTCACATTTTCTTCAGAAGCAATGAGGTTTATGTGAAGTCATGAGGGTGGAATCCTCAGGATGAACTAATGACAACACTAGAGAACTTGTTCTTTCATTCTTCCAGCCCTATGAAGACCATGTCAAAAGTGAGCCTGTGCAAACCAGACGGAAAACCCTAACCAGAATCTGTCCGTGCTGAGACCTTCACCTCAGACAAATCTGTACTGTTTAATTCACCCTTTCTAGAGTATTTTGCTAACGGCATTTAGAGAGATTACAACAGCCTCCAATCTTGAGGCACTGCACATAAACAAAATATATAGCAATGCCACAGAGATAGAAAACATTAAAAATATAAATAAGGAAATATTTGCATTTTATAAGTTATGGTCAAGGATCCCCATAATTCTGTCCCTGCCTCTCTGTTTTCAGCTCCCTAGAAAAGCCAAATGATTGGATAGAATTTTCAAAGAATATCTGATTTCCTTCCAGTTTGGATTCATTCATTCTTACCTGATGCTCAGCTAGTTTTCCTCCATTTCTCCTCTCCACCTGTCTTCTTCTCTCCCCATCTCCTCTTTCCTTTGTACCATCCCAGGGAAGGGAAGTCTCTAATTTAGCCCATTCTTCCCTCCCCACCCAGCTCACCACCAGCTGGTTGAATGTACCAACTTCTGGGTCCCTGTGGTTTCCTGTTTCTCAGTAAAGAGTCTCCAAGGCACTGTCTCTCCTGATACAATATGCAGTGCTGGGGACAAGTGACTCCAGCCTCACGTCGTCTCCCCGCCTCTTCCCCAAGATGGAGCCCTGAGCTCCAGGAAGAGAACTGGAGTAATCCTATATAATCCTCTCTAATCCCACTTCCTGCTGTGAGCTCCCCACCCCCTCAGAAGCTGACACATGGCCCCAGCCTTCTCTCTGCCTGACATTTGGACCCTGAGTGACAGATGGCTATCCCAGCTCACTGAATTATACACGGATTTGAGTTTTGATATTTGTACCCCCACCTACTTTAGGGATAACGTGAGTCCATTTACATGGAAACAAAATAGATCTCGTGTGGGGATTCTAGGTCAGAGCTGCTACCTTCTAGAACCAGGAGGAAGGGATAGATGTTACCAGGAACCTGGCAGCACAGGCTGAGTGCAAGAGAAGGATGTTGGTCCGTAACTTAGGGAGGTACTCCTTTTGGGGGGATTCCGTCCCCTGCAGAGTCTCACCATGAGTTCTTCCTTTAAATCTATACCCCAGGCATCTCTTTCGCCTCGCCTCATCTCAGCATCTGGCCTGCAGAGAGCCTGCAGAAAAGTTCATCTTTGAACCAGCTCTGTATTTTCTATCACCTGTGGAAGCAGATTGGGTTATGACGACTGTGAACTGGGAAGACCTATAAAGCCAATTCAAAGACTAACTTTATCCTAAAATTAAATTCAAGCAGGACATTTGTGCCAGAGGCTTTGAATAAAGACTGAGGAACACAGTGAATTATATCTTCAATTACAGTTTACAAAGAACAGAGGTAGTCCTTCCGAGAGCGGACTTTTGATTTAGCTCACTCTAAAGCCAGAAAGCATAACATTGCACTTCAGGTTAGGAAAAACATTACCACAAGGGACTTGAGTACCCTGGAATTTAGCTGTATCTTATATTGATGCTTAAAATTAATTCACCATCATCTGGGGAAATGAAACGGGAGTGTTTGTTTGGGGGCATTAATTTGCCCCCAAACTCCCTTCAGATGTTTCATTTGATGCTCTGTATTAAACATCAGGATCAACATAATGTGCATGGGGAGAAGGGACTACGTATTTCTGTAAAGTGTCACCTAATCAATATTATGTGAACAAATGAGTCTGGCCACATTCCAATGAAATTTTATTCCCAAAGTAGATGTTGGACATGATTTAGCCTGCAAACGTGTTTGTCAACCTCTAATGCTGGTGAAGGTAATGGCCAGTGTACCCACTGGTAAGGTAGATGGTCTTAATTAGCAACACTCAGCTGTGGCTTCTGTTTTCTGAGCCACTTGAGACAGCACCTGGATTCTGCCATTCTCATTTTCTTAGCTTAACTCAGATACACCAAAATAATTTCTGTTCCAGTAAGCTCTGACCTCCTTGCATGCAAGGTCCCATCTCTATTCTTTGTGTATGATCTGTAGCAGCTAGCACAACCAGGAATTCACAGCTGCTTATAGTAAATTTGTCCCTTGCTGAACATCCCAATGATCCTCATCCCTGATCTTGACCCATGAGGACTTGCAGATCTGCGCAACCTAAGAGCAGAGTCTTCCTGAAAAGGTGGGTTGTCTCCCCTCTCCCTGTCTGTATCCTATTTCTAATCCAGCTCAAATAAAACTGTGTTAAAGGCATACTCTAATTCATCCTGACCAAAACCAAGGCAGAAGTCCTATTTTCTACCTCCAAAGTCTGGCGTGTGTGCTTATTTCAGCAATGTTTTCCTATAAATAAATGGCTGCCTCATGCTATCTCTCTTTGTGTTTACATGCCTCCCAATGTTTAGCTTATATAGTACTCAAAATGTGTTCATTTATAATAAAATACATTTTTAATAAATTGAATTTAGCACATAGGCCCTTTGATACACTAAAGGTCCTTCCCTATGGTTCCGGCAGTTGTAATATTCAACCAGGCAAGATTTCAAACTGCTGGGCTGCCTGGCTCAACCCCATATTTATCAGAACCTTGCCAGAAATAACCCAGGGTGCATCCCTAACTCCAATTTGTCCCACAAAAGGATCACTAATCTGAATTTGAATGGCAGACTTCATCTATCAATTTCGTTAGCCTTGCCCATTTCTGCATAGGACTCAGTGAAGGAGAGAAGATAGGGGCTGAATCTCCATCTTTTCCTAGAACCAGTGAAGGAGGCACAAAAGCATCCTCATACTGATCACAAGGCAACAGACAGCACCTCGGACATCCTGAAGACATATTACTTCACTGATGAAGATGGATCGCACTTGAGCAGTGATTCTTGATCCCTACCAAACAACCAACACAGCACCAGTCTCACAGATAAGGCAAACTCCAGCAAGTTGATCTCAGACTACGAAAATACCTGCCAGCGCATGATTTATGAGAAAATAAATACGAATGGACTACTACTCCATCATTAGCAATGAGTAGATTCTTCCTTCCTGCCACAGTGAAGCTGAAGATGTACATGAACACTGCACTCGTATCCTGACTCACACAGCTTTTCTTTACCATGTGCCTTAGGTGTGGGTTGGCAAATCAAATCAAGTCACCATTACTTGGGACTGATTGTACAATTAAAGGATGAGATACCTTTCTTCTTCCATCGAATCCCTCGTAGCCAGTACATTGGCAACCAGAGAGGTCAGCAGAGGGAATAAATGAATGTACCTTTCCATCGCAGTGAGCATAGGAGAAGAATATAGCAATGAGAAATGAATTAATCAGCAATAAGTTACCACAACCCTAATACAGGTTAAGTTTTTTCTGTGAGCCTTAGAGCCAGAGACTCTGTAAGGCTTAGTCCTTCCTCTAAAAGGCATAAACAATAAAAAAAAAATGAAAGCAAATATTTTAAAATATCAAATATTCACAATAATTTCCTGGACCATACTATGGATATTTTCAGTGTTGAGAGCCTAAAGATAATGCAAAGCCTTGTACTGCGTGAACAAGGTAATGTTCTTCTCATGCTAATTCTTCTATCAGGACTATTGGGAGAAATAAAAGAAGACAAAAATTTAGCTTCTAGTAGCTATGGAAAAAATATGTATAACAATTTTAAAAAATTAAATGTGTTCTACTTTCAAGAATATTAAAACTCCCTATTGCCATTTTAGATGGCCCATATTTACTCTGTGATCTAATATCTAAAATGAGAGATGTATAGAGATCTAATATCTAATATTAATTAACAGGAAGGAATGAAGGGAAAGAGGACAGAATGGGAGTACTGGTAGCAGAAAAGTAGATAATCACAAATGTCTGTTGCAGATCTGCTATAGTTTAATGTTCCCCGTAAGCCCACTTGTTAAACATCTGGTTGCCAGCTGGAGGCGCCATTGGGATGGCGTGGCATGTTTAGGGGGCGGGACTTAGTTCCGGAAGTGAAGTTATTGGGGGCGTTTCCTTATAGGGGCTGGGATCTTGGCGCTTTCTCTATTCCTGTGCTTGTAGGTCGTCAAGAGTTGAGCAGCTGACTAGCACAAGATCAAGTTTCTGTAACTACCTTTCTGGAGGTCATTTGCCACTAAAGAAATTTTACTTATTAAAAATAACCAAAGCATGAAAAATAAAAACTGCTCCCATAAGTCTGTTTCTATAGCTCCTCTGTGACTCTGAGTAAGTGCTACTCACACAAGGAGCATTGAAACACTCCAGCAAGCTTCCTTATGGACCCTCCCCACTCAGCTGGACCAGCTGCAGCCTCAGGCTTATTAAAATGCCTAATTTCTGAATGATCCCACTCCCACCAGGAGGACCACATCTGGAACAAGATGTTACATCTCAGTGAACTCACCTCGTGGCATGATTCCTTTTTATAAATGCTAACTGCATTCACTAATTAAGAGAGATGTTATATTGGGCAGCAGAATTACTGAATCAGCGAAATCTTATGTATTTTTTTTTTCCAACATGTTTTAAGAACCAGAAGCCTTGAGCAGATGCACAGCCTTCTTTCGTGGCCTAGAGGGCAGTGTAGGAACTGAAATCCACAGCGTCTGATTCCAAGGTCCTCCTGGGCTGATACAGAAAAGGGCTCCTATGCTAAAGTCAAATCAAATGTCCGTCCTCGAGGAATGAGGTAGAATCATGCTGTGGTTAAGGTCACAGGTCATGAGCAAAGTCTGGATTAAATTATTTGTGTGTATCCTTCCAGATAGCATTCAAAACTGACTTCATCCTGTCATTTCAGCATCTAAGCTGGTAAGAAAAACACAGGAGGTACTTGCTGCCTTTATGGAGGAAATTTAAATACTAATCCTGCACTTCGTATGCCATGAGCAGGGATAGCTCCTATAATCTCTTGGAGACTGTGTGTGTGGTTTTTGTGTGTGGCTTCTGTTGCTTTATAAAGTGACACATTCCAGTTTGTGTTCTTTCACAGCAGAGCCTATGAAACAGATCTGATTACAAAGAGCTTATTTGGGAAATGACCTCAGGAAACACCTGTGAGGGGATGGGGAAGTGAGCCCTGGATGGGAAACAGCAATACACAGTTGAAACCCAGCAAGCATCACAGTGAGCAACCAGATCAAAATCCCCCCTGAGTTCTCTGGCCACTGGTATCTACACAGAGCTACTGGATAGGGACAGAGCTTTCTCACTGATGGGTGAGAGAGACAAGGTATTGACTTGTCACATCCATGTGGGGCCACTGCTTGAAGGGAGCATTCATTCTACAATCTGTTTTGATCTGCAGGTCCTCAGGCACCCTTGGTGACTACAGAAAGCCATGCAGCCAAGAAACCTGGAGGCTGGAAATTCAAAATCCAGCCACTTGCTGGGAGTAAAGGCATTGGGTTTGAGTGGGGCATTTAAACACTTCCCTCACTGGAAAAATAAGACCTACCTTTGAGGTGTTGAGGCTTAAATGAAACAGGGCCTGGGAAGGACTCATCTCTATGCTCCACAGGGTGCCTGTCTGGTGAGTGCTTCCTGCTGCTGCGAGAGAATGAGGAAAGGCTAAAGCACCTTCCCTACAGCTCCTGATAGATCATGTACCAGGGACAGCAAGATCCAAGGGAATCTGAGCACAGATTCCCAGGGCCAAGAACCTGAAGACAGGGCCCAGAGAGATGTCACATCCCTTTCCTTCCTTGGAAACTAACAACTTACATCAGCCTGCTAAAGGCTCTGAGAAATCTCAGTTAAGGAGCTCTTTAATTAAATGACAACTTCCCAAATGCATGTGACTGAAGAGCTTTCATTCCAATTAATGCCTACAGAACTTCAGTGTAATCCAACATTTCATGAAGTACAATACAGGAAAAGAAGGGCTAAGACTATGAGTTTTACCCAGGAAGACATTCCATACCTTCCAATTTACCTCCAAAATTCTGCAAGCTAATTTGGTCTCCTTTTTATGAACCCAAATCCATCCTGATGACCTCTGGACTCTTCATTTCTCCTGTCAACACTAGCTTTAGCTTTCGATTTGACTCTTTCTGGGACCCACATGTGCACACTATATATCCAGAGATGGGGTTTTTGGCAACTTGCTAGAAGTTGGTTGATGGTGACCATGTGACTTTAATAGACACTTTATCCAGTGGCTAGAGTTTCCAGTCCGGCTCTGCCACTTATTATCTCCCTAAGCTTCATTTGTAAAATGATAAAATGACTCTAGTTCACAGGTTGCTGTAAAGATTGGGTAAAACAGTACAAAACATCCAGCACAATGCAGCCACCAACCAATGCTTAATGAATGACACCTACCTCTCAGATCTCTTCTGTACCCACCCCCAACCCCTGCCTGCTTCCAATTCCTACTGACTTAAATCACTGTCATGTGAAGGGAAAACAATGACAAAAGGATGGGAATGTTTCCCGAAAAATTCAAGCTTCTTAGTGAAAATCAAATTCTCTGTCCATATAGACAGCTGTATAACCACCTATCTACAAGAAGATTGATTTATATGGTCAATGTCCAGCCATACAGTCAATGTCCATATGCTGCAATCTGCATACAGACAGACATGTATCATTCAAAAAATATTTACTGGACACCTTGTGGTGCTGTGATTCAGTCCCCAAGGGGGTTGTAATCTAAGGGGTAGACTGACCAAATAAACAATTGAAACAAATAAATAATTACAAACTGTTGCAAGTGGTCATAAAGTAGGATCACTTCAGCATACTTCAGCAGGAGGCACATTAAAGCTGTAGTCACCCCAAACCAAAGTTTCCCTCAACAGAGGATAACTAGTGCCATCAAGATGGGGGGACCAGGAAAGAGGGAGGGGCAGGGAGAAGTCTAGGTGAAGTTGGCCTCAGAGGGCTTCTAGGACATAGAAGGACTAAAATTTAATCTAAGCACAAGATCATAGATAAGCTTCTAAAGAGATGGACAAGATCAGATGAAAAAGAAGTGGACATTTTAAAAGATCCCTGCAGTGCAGCAGAGAAGGAAAGTGAGATTCTCAGAGCATTCTCTCCTGCCTGCTACTGATCTCCAAAAACTGATTCTATAATAAAAAACAACATTTACTAAAGCCGGATATCTTTCTGATCAGTTTTAAATAGTTCACTTCATCACTACATCTTATATGAGGTAGTTACGGTTGGTTGTCCCCATTGAATAGATGTTGCGATGACCAAGGCACAGAAACCAAACAGTTTCCCCACAGTCACTCAGCAAGTACGGTCATAGCATGGGTTGAGCCTAGGTAGTCAGGCTCCAGAGGCCACTGGCGCACCTTTTTCCTGTTCTGAATATGCTCAGTCGATGCTCAGCTGCCCCACTCATGCTGGTTCCAAGACCCCATCTTTTGTGAACCTGAAACTTATCCCAAGCATCCTCTTCCCAACCTCATGGCAACAGGATCTGCAACTTTAAGATGATGCTGTGCCAAACAGGTGTCAGGTGAGTGCTGGACACTTGAAGATATTTACCTAAGAGTAAGTGAAAATGGGAACAAGAGTCCCAGAAGACAATGGTGTCAAAGCTTGGCGAGGTGAACAGAATAACATTCCCTGATCTATGACAGAGAAGGTTGTGGATGCAAATGTGTACAGTGTTCTCTTCTTTTACAACATTTAAAAAATAGTCTCACAGGCTGGGGATTTAGCTCAGTAGTTCCGGCGCCTGTCTTGCAAGCACAAGGGCCCGGGTGTACCACATACCACAGTGCTGGATGTAGTGGCTCACACCTGTAATCCCAGCACTCAGAAGGCAGAGGCAGGAGGATTGCTGTGATGTGAGTTTGAGGCTGAGCTCAGGACCAGCCTGAACTACAAAGCAAGACCCTGTCTAAAACAAAAACATAGTCTCACAAATATGATTCTACTTTCATTGTTTTTTTTTTCTAATTGCTTTCTTGTAATCATAGCTACATGTCTTAGGAACTAGAAGTTTGTCAATCCTTTTCCATTTCTGAAACTTTTTCCTATGTTTAACTGAACTTTAATTTATTTGAAAAAGTGATTGAGTATAAAATCACTTTACATAAATTTCTGCTTACTGCACAGAAAGATATCTAGAATGATCTTGAAATGATATCAAATGTTTTTTGTGTGTGATCGGCACATTCTTCCTTGTATTTTATATGTTGCTTCCATTTCTTTAAAGTAACAGTCTTAAAGAAAAAGCTAAAGGAATTAATTTGAAAATGCATAGGGAAGATGCCCCGACTTTTTTATTTATACAATTCTATAAAATAAAATACTTCTCATTTTGGAACAAAATAAGAGTCTTCTTCATATGAAGTCTTGGGAGCACTGCTTATTTTCTGGGATGCACTGTATCAAAGCAAAACTCCCAGGCCCTGCCTTCCATGAGAAAGGCCAAGTAACGGCTCGGGCAAAGCGGGGTGGTCCAAGCACAGGCTGCAGAGTCTCAAAGCTCCAGTGACTTTAATGGTAACAGCATCCTGGCTCCGTGTCCAGGACACAGCAGTGAGCTCCAGCCTACAGGCACCTGCATCACAATCATCCAAGCAAGTCCCTTTCTCTGTTTCGCAGTCAGGAATCGGTGCCCGTGGAACAAGAGCAGGCGGGCAGCAAGCTAAAGGGTCACAAATCAGAGCCAAGCAGCCTGTGGTTATTTTACAGACCAGAGCAAACAAGGAATGAACAAAAGAAGACAGATGTAGGGAGAAGGAAATCTGATTCAGATCATTGTCCCTAAGAATCTTCAAAATGGTTCCAAGCAATGAGGGGAAACAAAAGCGGCAGAACAGGAGGAAAAATGACCCTGCTCAGGACTGAAAGACATGATACTTCCTTTGATCTTGACAGTGACTTCCTTAGATGGTGAAGGCCAGAGCTCATCTCTTTTGCAGGTGAAGGTGAAAGGATCTGGAGACTCTGCTCTGTGGTTCAAGGTCAACCAGTTGGACAAGGGTGTAGCCTGGGCCTTGAGAAGATCTGTGGCCTCAGACCTAGGCCTTTTCACATCCAATCACCCACCATGGAGATCTGACGGCACGGAAGTGTGCATGTATGAATGCACAGCGCCTCCTCCAGGAGTCCTAGCTTGCTCCTCACGTCTTTCCTCTCCAGTTCCTCCATAAAAGGAGGTCAGGGCCATGCGGATATGAGAGGCTCAGTAGAAATCCTGTTGACAGCTTTCTAACAAGTCTGCAGTGCTCCTTTATTTTCTTAGAAGGAAAGGTTAAGTGTCTTGCTGAAGGTTCAAGCCAGGTGTCAAGGTCAAGCTTAGACTGTTAAATAGGTGTATTTTAAGAGAAGAGGTTAAGGAGCTCTCTTAGGGAGAAGAGGGGGCTGTGTATGTCGGGTATCATAATCTGGCTTGCAAACATACAAATCACTCGTCCTGTGAGAGGGGTGGTAATAACCTTGACCCACAGCACACCCTCCCTCCTCCGGGCATACGTTTAAACTAAAGACATTAGACATTAAAAATAAACTTTGTGCCATGTGGGGTTTTCCAGTTTTTCACAGCAACTCACTGGGTACATAAATTATTCTATGGGCTTCAAAATATATGGCACAGCTGTGAATTACAAGGTCATAATTTTGCCAGCAGTTTTAGATGCTGCCACAAAACACCCAAGGTCTGAGCATGCTCTAATACATTTTAATTTTTCCCTAAGCCCCTACAATGGTGTGCTAGGCCAGCTATTACAAGATACTTCATTGTCTGCTTTTCTTTTAGAAACCATCCATTCCTTTCTTTTCTTGCATATTGTATCACTGCTATTCTTTCATCTTAAACTGCTGGGCATCTAGTCTTGGATAGATGCTCCCTCAACCTTCTTACAAAAAAGATGAGTTTTGTCTTGAGCTTTGAGTTGGAAAACTTCCCAGAACTGCACCATTTTTGCCCAGGATTTGCCTTAGGGGTTGCAGAAATGACCTTGGACCAGATGGCTCTGGTCCATCTGATACGAAACCACATTTCTGCATCTTCTCCCTTCCCCTTCCTCTTCTCTTCAACCGAAATTGCAACTGCTTTGTTTTTGTTGTTGTTGTTGTTGTTTGCTTTCCCCCCAATTTCTAGACCTTGACTGATTTGCAAACACTAAGCCTTAGATTGACTTGCCTGTCTTTCCCTCTCCGGAAAAATGTTTTCACGTGATCCAACAGCTGTCGCAATGCTGTACATCTTAGGAATGCACACACGCATGCGCGCACGCTCTTTCAGCCCCAACAGGCCCTGCTTCCTGTCCTAAGGTCACTCCTTCCCCATGTAATACTCCCCTGGTAAAAAGCTTCCTCTCCAACTAAGAATCAGAGACATCCCCGCAGGAGGCGCAACAGCTCATAATTCAGGCCCACTTTCACTGTCACCATGAAATACATACAGAGAACTGACACCCTCCTCTTGACTTATGAGCCTATTTTCCTACAAGGCTGAGTCCCCCCCACATACAAGGCTCTTTCATCCACTCAGAGTGGTCAGCCGCAGGCTGGTTCTGTGTTGCCAGTTGATGGAAACCTTGTCTGCCCACTCTATGGCCCTTGTCCAGGTGACAGCCTTAAAGAACTGATTCAGAATCAGGGAATAAATGACAGATGCTTTACTGATGCCTATATTTATTCATCCAGAGCAAGGTGAGCAGGACAGGTAGGACTTTTGCATGTGGATTAACTGGTATATCCAATTGATTTTAATATTACTTATCTCACTGTGCCAACTAAATACCTCACCTGAGAAAACTCCAACACAGAGATCATATCACTCTTTTACCGTCTCCCTAAGCTGAACTCAACTACACATGTACATAGATAATGTATACACAGCATATAATCAACTCATGGCTTTATCCAAAGGGAAAAAAACATCTGCATACATTTGAAACGCATTTGCATACATTGCAAATACATACCTTCTCATGTTACCTTTCAGTGTTATTATTTAACTGCTTATTTATTCCTCTGATATATTTAAAGATACTCTGAAACTCCACTGTAAACAAAGTATTTAGAATTCCTATATTCATTACTAATTACACTGGGCTAAACTTGTGTCCCATTTCCCAGCATACTCTGCAAAGCAAGCACAATGCAATTATGATCAATACATCTCTGTTGGATGAATCATTTATTAATCCCAAATCACATGCCCACATCCTGCTCTTTCTTCCCTCTGCCTCTCTCCAGACCTCAAGAGGAACACTGCTGCCTACTTAAATTGCTATTACCTTGGGTCCGATTAAGGCACCCAGAACTGGTACTCTGAGTGGTCCCGTGTAACCATCCTTTATGTAAGAAAAACTGTAATCCTATGAGCAAGGGACTGTAAACTAGACTCCAGCCAAGGGAATTATTCGCCCATGCAAATAATGTTGCGGACCAAACTGTTCTAATAAGCAAATAAAATCTCTCAGACAATTAAGTTCCTGTTTAAGGCCATTTGCCCTCGAACTCTCAAAAGGATTCTGGAGGACCTGCAAAACTGTTGGTGATGGACAAAGAAATTACTGGCCTGGAGTAGAACAGGTTATTGAATTAAGACAGAATCAGACACACAGGAAAAATACTAGGCAAAACCTTTTAAGGTTTAATATTACCTTTCTTTTATTTTAATTACTGTTTTCCTGGACCATATTCATTTTCAGGAAATAAAACACACAGGAAGTTTTATTGTTTTCTGACGACAGTCCAGTGATAGAATCTTCACTTCTGGTTTTTAATCAAGGTAAAGGATGGAAAGACCCAAAGAAAATGAAAGGAGTTAGAAAAATAAAGATCTTTTTTATTTTTACCTAAATCTTTCTAGCCTCCACAGAAAGTTCTTCCGGAACTGTCCGGTATGCAAAGGCTGAGGCACAATAAGCCAAAAGCCCTCAAGCACTAGACAGGAAACCGAACTGAAAGATGGTAGGAGAGCGGCTCCACTGGCCCTGAGTTTTCAGTCTTTAAAGAAGGACTGTTTGAAAGATGCTTGTGACGTGTGGATGGTGTTCTCTAGAAATCCCCCAGCTCGCTTCAGACTGTTTGAGAGACAGTAATTAAACAGACTCTGGGTTGCTCGATCACTGCACAGCCATGACTCATCCTTCAAGAGTCTCACCTGCCAAGAATAACAAACTTGTCTTTACACTGGTGACTAATCTCAGCTCTGTTTGTACATCCAGTGCCTCATAAAGAGCCCAGCATACAACAAGTACTCAGAAAATGCTGGAGCAGATGAATGAACCAATAAATTAAAAGTCTCATAAAATTCTCTACTCTAACCATTTATCTACCTCTCATAGCAGAGTTAGTAAACTATGGCCCATGAGCCCTGTCTGGCCAGTGGCTAGCTTTTGTTACAGCTCACAAGCTAAGAATGTGCTTTTCCACATCTTTAAATAGAATTTTAATATTAGAACAATATTTAATGGAACATAAAAAGTCTACGAAGTTGAAATTTCAGTGTCTGCAGATAAAGTTTTCAGCAGCACACAATCACATCCACTCTTTCGCGTATTGTCTGTAGCTGACTGGACACTACGGTCACAGAGGGGACCAGTGGTGACATTTGCTGTATAAAAGTCAAAATTATTTACTCTCTGGCAAGTGACAGAAGAACTTGGTTGGTCTCTGTTCTGGAGAGTTGATCTTGGTATCCTGATCATGTGGTCACTCACCACACTGCTGGCTCAGTGAATATGCACTGAGCACGTCCTAGACATATGGTGCTCAGCCAGGATCAGGGAATTAAACTGAGAGTGAAGAAAAGGAGCTGCCACAGTAAAACCAACTATCTGGGTTTGCAGCAGCAGGAGGATAAGTCAATAATTTCACAAGTACCTTTACAATAGTGAAGAGCGCTAAGAGATGAGAGCTATTACACACTGAGAGTCGCTACCCTAACTAAACACAGCTCAGTCAGTACCCAAACTGTACACTTGCAAGGTGGGTTTCTTTGCTCCTTCTCTCTTTTTCTGCTCTAAGATTCTTTTTATTCTCAGTCACTTTTCTCTTTTCGATTAATTTGTGACATGCTCTTTCAGCTTTCCATATGGACATTCTTCTCTACAACCCCAGTCCCTATAACAAAGCCTGATGTAAGAAATACTCAGGGCGTCCTTGTTGGATGAATGAAAGGACTGATTCATTAGTGTATAAATCCTGGACAAAGTCCTTAGCATTCTTGGGCCTCACTTTTCTTGTAAGGAAAATGAGAAAGGGGTGACATTTCCAGGCCCTTCCTGTTTAGCACTGCGTAACTGCCCTTGACCTAAGAGCTGCCCACATCTGGCTTTCGGATTCATCATCTTCCTCTGACTCCGCTGCCCCATGCATCTTTTTTCTGAGTGACACATGAACTCTGCCCGAGGCGAGACAGCTCACACCAATGCACTGCACAGCTCACTGCTGACAGTGGACAGGGAGGAGACTTTGGGATCTTAGCCAAGGGCCGCTCAAGGTCATGGCAGAAAGGGAGGCCAGGCTGAACACACGAGTGGGGAGCAAGGCGAGGAGATGACACTAGCTCATGAATTGGCCCATGAGAGCCGAGACTCATCAACATTTTCTTTCTACAGCTATTTCTAAATTGCTATTCCAAGAAGGACAACTGTTCCAAAACATACTCGCATGCGCAGAAATCCTTCTCTTTGCTTCCCACCCCTGCCCATGCCACATACTACTGACCACTTCTGAAAGGCTCTAGAAGACCCGATTCCAGGACTATGCCATGGCTCCTGCCCCAGCCCCAGGAGCCGCTGTCCCTCCACTATCCAGGCCCCGTGCATGCAGTTGTGACCGTTACAGTTACTGTGGATGCCTGGGCCCCACAGTGCCCTGACCAAACTGTCAGTCTGCTCTTCTGCTTAGTTATAGAGTAACAGACCCAAGCACTAAACGCATCTGCTCCTTGAAAACTCTGCCCTTTCCACACAGCAATATAGAACCCAGAGTCCTATTCAACTTGCGTCATGGCTCTTATCCTTTATTCTGTCTCTTCTCATCATTTTTTTTCTATTTAGAATAATAATTATTTTTTCAGTCTACATGGTTCAAGGAGTCAAAGAAAATGACAGAGATGCCATGAGAGGAAAGAAAGAAAAAAGGTTTTCTCTTCCCTGTAAGTGTGCTGACATAAACAATGACAACTGAGAATAAAAATACTCACTACACTTTGGCCTCTGATTCTATGGCGGGTCTGCCAGGCAGCTGAGAGTAGATCATATGAAAAGCCCCCTTATCTTCCTCATACATGACCTCTGTGACCTCCACTGTGATCGTCAGGGGTAACAGGACACCGTCTCCCCCCAGAGGAAAGAACGAAGCAATAGCACTTATCATGTCAACATAGGTCAGCGCTCACTGAAGGACTATCGCGCTGATCCATCAATCAGTCCCGCTGCACCGGGGTACAGATCTTAGGACTAGACTCCAGTTTATTAATAAAGTTCCTATTTCTGCTCAGGCTTGATAAACATATCTATTCAGGATCTCTGCCTTCTTTCTTTCTTTCTTTCTTTCTTTTTTTTTTTTTTTGAAGCTGACAGTGGTATGTGAAAAGTAGTGACAGATCGCTTCAATATTTCCTTTCAATTCAAACCCAATTCCAGCAAAAGACAGGAGAATATCGTATTGGGTTTAAAAAGACTGCACAAGTCATAGAAGACAGAGTCTGTATTTTAGTAAAAAATAGGCGACATCTTTACTCGAGAGGCAGGCTGGATTTCCCGCCTTGACCTACCTTGGACGTCCATTTAGTCTGGTTTTATATGGGATGTTCATTTTAGTTCCTGCTTGGTTGGAAAACAGGCCAATTCTCCAAATCCTTGCTGCTCGCGTGATATTTGTATTTGTAAGGTTTTGTCACACAGGGTGGGCACCCTTTAAGGAATGTGTTATCTTCTCAGAGTTAAAAGTTAGAGCTTTTCTTTTCTTTCTTTTTTTTTTTTCCCCCCTCCCAGCTGAGTTTAATTAACCCGGATTCCTAGAGACAATTCTGAAGGCAACCTCAAGTGTGTCTTCCATTCCTTCTTTCTCTCACTAGGGGGCAGAAGCACACGACACAACTCAGACCAGGCCTAAAGAAGGCAGGTGCTGAGGTTGTGAGGGGGAACAGCCGCTGGTCCAGAGGTTCAGGAAACACAACCTGGGGCAGACCCGTGCCCTGCGGTGCCCAGAGGAGTCCAGCTCCTCCCTCCTCCGCGGAGGAGATGCGTCTGCGCTAACACAAGGCTGACTAACATTGCATAAAATGAATAAAAACAAAACATTTTAAATGCAATTTAAATAAGAACTTCTCAGACAATGTGCACTCGGCTCATCACATCTGAAAAAGAACCGATACCATTTGCAAACTGAAGTTACAAGGTTTTAAATTTCCTAAAATATTCGCTTACCCCAGTCAGAATTTGTGTTGGTTTATTTAGCTGCTGTAAGCAGTTCGGTGTTATCGCAGGTGCTAGATTACAGGCTTTGTCACGGATACAGTAACACAGATGTGGGAAGAAGGGAAATAGCCGAAGATGACCATTTCCTATCAAGAATACACCAGAATTGTGTGTCTTGAACAGAAAGAGAAACCCACAACCCTCACCAGCTCCCTGGGGCAAATCACTCCAGCAAATAAGCCACAGAAGGAGGGGAGGAGGGAAGTAGCTACTGGACACGGAGGTGTCGCTATGGTAGCATTAGTGAAAGGTAACAAAAAGCTCCCTTTTCAAGAGGAATACTCCCTCTCCTGCTGCAGATAGCCCCCACTTACCAAGCCCCACTCCCACTCTCTTCTTTCCTCTGTAATTATTGGGGTTTGCAACCTGCAATATAGATTCACCTTATCCACAGCCGGGAAGCATACTTCATTCCCAGCTTAAACTCCATGCCCAGCACAGCACTGCACATATTCTAACTATGCTTCTTTTAAACTCTGTTGAGTAAAGGAATACATGTAGATGATGATAATACTCTTAACAGATGGTTAGTTTTTTGAAAGTGGGGCCAAGACTAAGGCCACCTGAGGACTGAAATTTCAGGAGGTCTAACTTTCAGCATCACTTGGGACATCCCATGTCAATCCTTCTATGGTATGGGAAAGTTTGGTTTAGGTGCCTTATCTTATTGAAAGGGTCTTTGTTTCTCAAAAAAATATCAGTTCCAGAACTGAACCACGAGGAGCTAAAATAAGTAGGAACTTAGGCTGGAGATAATAAAGGCCTGAGTTTAAATTCTTGCTGCAGCACTTGCTAAAGCTGCAGACCTCATAAGAGAGGTGACCTCGCTAAGTTCTGGGCTCTTCAACCCCTTCTAAGGATGCTGAGAGAATGAAATGAGAAGCGCAGGTAAAGAGCTTAATCTAATACCTGCTCCCTAAAATAAGTTGGCTATAATAACAGGCCAGAATAAATTTTATTTTCCTTACATTCTAATGACCTCAGAAATTTCATACCCCATTTATCAAAAACTGATTAGCAATTGTTTGTTATTGTTCAGATATAAAATGTCCCCTAAAGCTTCAATATGCAGAAGTGGGATTTTCTGAAGGAAAATGGGTCATAAAGGCTCTAACTTCTTCAATGGATGAAACCATGATTTGGTGGCATTGTGAAAACTTGGAGGTGCACCCAATCGAAGAGCGTGGGTCACAAGGGCATGACCTTGGAGCCATCTCTTGTCCCTGGACCCTTCCTCTCTGACTCTCTCCCATTGTCTGATTCCTGCTACCCTCAGGTGAGACGATTTCTTTGTCTGAGCCCTTTTTCCATATTATTTCCTTGGAACCAGCAAACCATGGACTGAAACCTCTGTAGTCATGAGGCAAAATAAATCTTTCCTTCTTTACACCACTTTTCTTAAGTCTCTTGTCACCATGAAAAGTTGACAAACATACTATTATATATAAAATAGTGTACCAGAGAATTAGAAGAACATAAAAGATATAAAACACAGCTACTATCAATAGACTCTAGGCAAAAAAATCAAGCTATTTAGGCTCTGTGGACCCTGAGACTATATCTCACTGCCATAGGCAATATATAAATAAATGGATGTAGCTATGTTCTACTGATGCTTTATTTACAGAAATAGGCAATGGATGAATTGGCAAACTCCACATCCAGTTGCTCAGCCAGAGCATTTACATATTATTTGTAAAACTATTCTCACATCAAAAGATGAGAGGCAAGGTCATAACAGGTCAAGTTCAAGGAAACAGACAGGGTGGGTGAACATCTGGCAGACGGGAACTTCCAAAGTCATGGAGACGGAATATCTCAGTGATTATGAGAAGGGTAGCTGGATACTACTTACCAGCTAGGGGAGTCAAAACAAAAGAAATTCACAGAAAGGCAAATGATGAAAGTGAAAAGAGAGCTTGAATGTTTTAGACTCCACCAAGGAAAATAAGGAGTTAATGGTACACTTCATGAGAAGAGCTGTTAAAATTCCCATATGGCCTTAAACAAAGAAGTTCGACTTTAGTGACTGAGATATGAGAACAGATACATACTAGTATCTGATTTCTGTTCTGAGCTACATACACTGTGGTGTGTGAAGTCAGCAGATGTTCATCATCTCTCATCTCTTTTCCCCCTTGCAAGCAGCCTCAGTCCAAGCCTAGGTATCTCCAGTGAGATGACTGGGACAGAAGATTCACTAAAGTAAGTTAAGCTGGGCCGTGAAGGGATTAGGCTCAGAGAATCCTCAGGACAAGAAAGCCAAAGGGTTCTATTGCTGGGGAAAAAGGTGTCAGGCTCCAGGAAAGGGATGAGAATGGGGCCAGGACCTCGCCCTTCTCATTTCCTTCCAACACAGCCTCTTCCTCCCTCCGGGACTAGGTGACCTGCCCAGCGTCAAGAGGTTAGGAAGAGATGGGCACCAAAGCGGCAGTGGAGGAGACATTGGTGAGTGGCCAACAATGAAAGCTGCCTCCTCTCGCTAGTGACCCAGGACCTGGAAGATCAGAAGGCTTTCCAAAGCCGATTCCTTTGTTCCTTTTGGAATTAAAATGTGGAATATCAAATAAAAAACTTATTAGCATGAAAATTGCAGATTTCCTGCATATTACAATCCTGCAAACCAGACAGCCTCTGCTACTAGAATTCAAGTCCAGCCCACACTAGGCCGGACCAGAAGACATCAAAGCGGAGTTCCCAGCTGCTGGAACCTGGGCCTCACTGCGAATCCTCAGGCCTACCTCCAGGGGCACTCACTCAGGGAATCTGTATTCCAGTCACACCTCTGGGGGCCTCTGGTACATGTCAAAGGGTGAGAGTCACTGGCCTAGAATATGTAGTATACAGGCTCTACAGCAGCTGTCCTCAATCTCAACCAGTTTGTCTGACTCAACCAATTTTGGAAGAAGGGTCCTGGATGTGTTGGTATGTGAGTCGCCATTGTTTTTTTTTTAAATTCTCAGGTATTCAGGTGTGTCTATTGGCATGAGAGCTTCTTGGTCCTCGCTGCATGGTGAAATGAAGCAGGGAGCCTGCAGCCTCTGTGATACCAGAGTTCTGCCCCAGTGATTCTGAAGTCCAGCGTCCTGCGTGATTCTAATATACTCTGAAGGTCTCTTTAGCCTGTATATAAAATCGTCTGCAGGATTTAAGACAGATTCCTCAACCCCTACCCCAAGAGAGCCAGATTCTGAGACTGGGGCGGTTGGACTGAGAGCTTTCTTTTCTAATAAAACCTCAGGTATGCTGGTCTGTAGATCATACCGGGGTTCAAATGCTGTAGAAGGAGGTTTACTTCTTAGTTACTCACAACATACTTGGAGTTGTGAGTTACTGACAACTATGGAGTCAGGATGCTCAACTCTCTTCCATCTGTTCTTCCTCAAGAATTCCTATAAATTTGTTACTCTTTACACGCAGTACCTACTTGATTAAATTACCAACATATCATAAAGGCAAGATTTACATTCCCTGCCTTTGGATGATTTGTAAGGGGTTCAGGTGAGGAAATACAGCCATACCGCTAGCTGCTTCCTGGTGCTCATCCCCTTCCACCGATCTGCTCGCCAGGACCATCCGTCATGGCCCGGATCGTGTGGAAAAGAACCAAGTCATCTATTTTTTGAAGATGATGCAAAGGTAAATATCCATTCAGGCCTTGAGATTTAGGTTGCTCGAGGAGGCTGTTGCAGTAACACCCTGATGAAGCACAGCCATCTGGAGACGTTCTGGCATCTACAAAAACCTGCTGCTGAATTCATTCCTTGAAGACATTCATTTTAAGAAGTGATTTCCAATTTGGCATATAACACAGCCATGCAAGTCAATGAGGATTTAGAATCTCTGCTACCTACGGAGGGCGCCTGATTTAAAGTACATCCCCAACAAAGCAATCTCGAGGGAACACAATTGGAATTCTCACCGAGAGGCATCATTTCTCCAGAAACAGTTGTAGCTACTCCTGGAACAGCAATGAGCTTCCTGAAATATATCCAAACTCAGCCCCCTGCGCTGCTGGCACCACCTGTGTGAGAGCCTAATCGCGGGGCAGAACTGAAGGAGGAGCTCATTTCTCTCGTTGCACTACAGCCATTTGGTCTCAGTGCTACTCCCTAGGTGCACAGTGCCACTGAGTTCTCCTCATTCTAAAAATGAAAGGCTCAAGCAGACAGCAGGGCCTCCTGTCTTAGTCCATTCGGGCTGTGATTACAAAATACCTTCAGCTGGCGGGCTTATAATGAACAAAAATTTAGTACTCAGTTTTACAGCTCAGGATGTCCAAAGTCAAGATGGCAGCAGACACTGGAGGTCCCGGAGGTTGTTCTCTGCTTCCTAGATCATCTGTGACCTCACGGGAGGGGAGGGACAAACAATCTCTCCCAGACATCTCTTATGAGGGCATGAATGCCAATATATAGAGGGGCAGCACCCTCGTGAGCACGTCCCACCCATCCCAGCTCCTAAAAGCCCTGCTCCAGGACTCCACTTTGCAAAACACAGCAGCCACCAGCCCTAGAGTGAGGACATTTCAAGGCAGACCATCAGTAACCACGTGGCTTCTTTGTATTAACTGGGCTGGTCAGAGAGGGGAGGCCACAGAGCATGGCTGAGCTGTAAAATGGGCCTTAAAATGATGTCTGTTTCATGGTATTGTCTGGCAGTGTATCTATCTGAGAGAATTACATATATGTACCATGTACATAGGCACAACATGCATGTAATGCACATGTAATATCCATGTGGTATACATGTATGTATAAAAGGAACACAGCAAACTTCCTCCTATACATATAAGTACTTTTTATTTAGTTTGCCTTTTTTTTCCTAAGATACATAGCCTCAGAAAAGGAAGTCACCCTTTTTCATTTAGTATTATTATTTTCAAGAAAACTACAAATGGCAGAAAATTACAGGGATTCCTTAGAAGGACTGAAGCTTACAGAACCTAGATGTGGAAGCAGGAGGCTCAGCTGGTTCAAGACATGGGCCAGGTGACCTCTGGGACACTCACAGGTGAACATCTCAGACTTTGGGCTCAGGGGAAAGGAGCGTGCGGTCGCAGCAGTTGGGTCGTGTCAAGTGGCTGGTGTCAGGCAGCTTGTGGGCACTGTTAGCAGAAGGCCTGTCCCCAGCGCCACTGACCACAAAAGGCCATTTGGGCAGGAGCCAGTGTTCCTCCCGCTCTCCCACGATTTTATCTCCAACTAATCTGGCAAATTCCAGGACCTTCCTCTAGGGGGAACCAAAGACCTTTCATTTCAGAGCGCAAAGGCCGTTTCACAGGAGCCTAAGGGTCCTGAGGAGGAAGTTGGAATAAAGCAAGGCCTGGTGCCTCTTTCATACGTGTTTTTTTGGTTAATGGGTTCTCAAGTAAATTTAATTTATTTTTAAGTATATTTAATTTTGGCAGAGTGACAGTGTGTGGGAGGTGCTTTTTAACAACAATGCAACTCATGGTTGTTCTAACATCTCTTTAAAAAAGTTAATTATTTTAGATACCGACTTCTTAAGCAAAACTACTTTGAAATGTTTTTTTGTTTAGCCTCCACTGTTTGTAAAGGTGTCTAGACACGTAAAAACAATGAAAAGTCATAATGTTTCCTATCAAAAACACTTTCTAGAGCAAAATGGTCTGACAGAATATTCTAGAAGAATGAGATTTTCTACATTTGCTCAGTCCAGTATTATAGCTTCCAGCCACACAGGGCTATTTAGTAGTTCATCTGTAGGAAGGATGACTGAGGGACTGAGTATTTAATTTTATTTATTTTTGATTCATACATTAAAAGGGCCAACTGTAGCTGATATCTACCATATTGGGCAGCACTTCCTAGTCTGGGAAACCTAGCTGCTTCAGGTGTGGTCCCTGGACTTTAGATCACACCTAGGAGCTCATAGAAAAGATCTCAGTCCCACCCCTGACCCCCTGACTCAGTAACGGCCTCCTAATAAGACCTGATGCGTTCTGTGTACCCCGAAGCTTAGAAAACACTCTGCTAGAAGAAATTAACTCAGTCTGTGGATAGGACATATACAAAAATGATTCTCATCCTTCTTGCCCTGGAGGTGCATTGGAAGAACATTAAAAAAACAGCACAGGTCATCACACCGCACCCCAGAAGTTCTGACACACTAGTTATAAGTACAGCCTAAGTGACTTCTAAATGCTCTCCACAGAGTTCTAAGACAGTCGACCTTGAGAACCGCCCCAGCACAGCCTAGAAGAGTGGTTCCCAAAACTGAGTATGTGTCAAGATCCCCAAGAGTGCTTGTCAAAACAGATTGCCGGATCCAACTTGCACAGGTCTGGCTGGGTTCTAAGAATCTTCACATCTAACAGTTTCTGCAGGATTCAACCAGGCGCTCCTGAGGTGGGAATCACTGTGAGAAACTCTGGTCTAGAATCTTGAAAGCATGAACTTCACAGTCAGACCGACCTTAGAGTGTTCCACAACTTGCCACCAGGGGAAGCTATTGAGTCTCTGAACGTCCACATCTACAACTGTAAAATGAGGCTGAGGGTCTTTACTTATTGAATTGCTGTGAATATTAATTCAGTGAATGGCTAGAAGAGGAATAGTGCCTACTTGTAATAAACAATAACTGTTAATTATTATTATTATTATTATATTATTATTATTACTGTAAGAGAAATCGTTTATTCAACAAACAGGAACTGTAGGGCACTGTTTCGGGTGCCAGGGATCCAGCCAAAAACAAGGCAGCCAAGATTCCTGCCATGTTGCCATCATGGAACTGGCATTCCAGTTTTATGGTGCAGAGAACAGTTTATTTTGTGCTTACAGATTAACCATAAGTGGGAAAGCGCCACAGAGGAGATGGAGGCAGAGCTGTGCCTCAGTGGGGAGAAGGATGACAGCTCAGAGGGGCAGAAGCCTCAGCATGATGGGTGGGGAGGAGGCTGGGGTAGCTGGGAGGAGTCACCGGTGGTGCTGGTGCAGAAGCTCCAGAGGAGGGGGAGGCAGGGAGGTGAGTCGATATGTCCTGGGCCACGCACAGGGGGCAGCTCCCACGCGTTGGACAAATCATATTCTTTTGTTTCTGGTTTTAGATGTGAGAATTACTGATGTTTGGGGCATTGCAATCAGTCCACAGCTTTTGGGCTTGAATGTTCTTACAAAAGGCAAGTCTGGTCGATGTAAGATCCAAGTACGATCTGACCCACCCCAGCCTCTCTGAAGGTGGAGTCCCTCAACCAAGGCAAGGCAGAGGCTCAGCAGGAAGATGCTCGAGACTTCCTCGAGGCCTCTGGGAGGGGCACAACACCTCCCCGTGCCTCCCTTCCCTTCGCAGTGGTGGAGCACCACCATGACTCTTCAACCTCTGCCCAGCACACTTCATTTCTGACACTTCAGTGACTCTAAAGAAGCCAGAAGGCTTAATTCCTATGGAAAGAAGACTTTTCTGCAGGGGATGGCCCCTCAGCTGCTGCAGCAGTGAGAGGGATGGGGTGTGAGAAGCAGATCTATCTAGAAATGCATCCGCTTGCACAAAAAGAAAAACAAGCACCCTGAGAGGTAGAAGAGGGTCTCGTGCTCCACCAAGGGTCTCCTCTCACTGCAGGCTGGCAAGCACAGTGCGGGATGGCTTCCCAAGGTCCTCAAAACCTCCTAGAACACTGAACTCCGAAGGCTATAGAAGGGCCAACCTGCAACCTCAAAGCCACTCATTTATCACAAAGTGCCAACAGTGCAGCTGATCCGAATGCTGAGGTTCTGGTTGAGAAAAAGACCAACTCACACACTTGGCTCATGTGTCCACAGAGAGGCTGCATGTGCCTGCTGCAGCACATGCCCCACAGGTTTGACACTACTGCACCAGCAGATCCGAAAGGCACACAGATCTGAGAAGATGTCCTTGTTAACCTCTGGACCTAAGAACATGGTAACTCACATAAGAAGGCCAAGTCAGGCAGGATAATATTCTAGAATATTCTAGAATACTCGATAGTCAGCTGCGTTTGAGATAGGAGCTGAGTCTGATATTCAGGTAGACCCGTATAATCACAAGAGCCTGTAAGGAGAAAAGGAAAGCAGCAGGGAGACACAGAGAGAGGCAACCACAGATAATAAGAAACAGGGAGAAAGATGTTTTGCACATAGAAAGAAGACCAAGAGATGGAGGGGAAGGGAACATGAAAAGATTTAGGATGTGTCACATCCATCCAAGGAGATAGCATCTTCCCTGGAGCCTCCGGAAGGAAGCCCAGCCCTGGAGACAGCCCAGGGAGGCCCGTGGACCTGTGAACTCACACAGTGTAAGCCTGGATGTTGTTTGAAGGGACTACATTGTGCTCATCTGCTGAAGAATAATAGAAAAGGTACACACTATCAGGCAAGACAACTTCTTATCTAAGATGATAACATATTCCATGGGCCCCTGCCACCTGCTGCACACCGAGCTCCAGTCCCCTAGAAACGTTGCCTTCCACCCCCTCTGGCCAGCTCAGCTCTGCATGGCAGCCTCCTGCAGAAGCCTCTCTGCTCCCCACGCACGCAAGCTCTCTCTGCTCTGAACTCCCACGCCCTTTCCGCCTGCACCTCGCCATTTCCCACTTAATTACATAGCTGGTGGTGTTACCTGCTGTCACTGTGTGTGTGTTTATTTTGGTTCCAAAACAAGATCGAAACCTTGGTTTCAAACAGAAGCTATGTTTGTCCCTTCGTTGTTGTTGCTTTTGGGGACCTATAATTTTTTTCATAATCCTGTTTTCATTACCCTCTGATACATAAAAAGGACTGTTTGGGTTTATATTTATAAAAGTAGATATTCTGAATCATTTTCATTGCCCTGTGACTGGTCACTAACTCATTTTTCTATTTTTTTTTAGCAGAATTTTCTATTTTCTGTCAGAGTTTACTGAAGGGTTTAAAACTTTTTCTTTTTGTTTGGTCCTGGAAATCCAACCCAGAGATCCTCTATCACTGATGTATATCCCCCACCCTTTTTTATTTTTTACTTCAAGAGTCTTGCTAAGTACTCAAAGTTGTTATCCTCTTGCTTCAACCTCCTTGAGTGTTGAGAATAGAGGTAGGTACTACCCATACTGGCTGGCATTAATTAAGGTTTAAAGCCATATCCAACAAAAGAATCATGTTTATGGTTTTTCCAGAGATGTTTTTCAGCAACTGTACCTCCTGACCATAACCTAACCATCCATCCTGCACAGGAGCAACATCAGAAATCACAGACAACTAGGAAAGAATAAACAGGTCTGTGTTCCTCTTGTCCCAGCGCTAGGCACATAGTAAGCACTCAACAACAAAGGATTCAACAGATCTGGGATACAGGATCTGCTTGCCATGTGCAAGGCACTGGGTTTAATTATCAGCACCAATGAATGAATAAAAATGACAAATAAGTTAGATGCTTGGCCAGTGGATGACAGCTTTCTGTAGTCTGTTCCTCTAACCAGAAAGGACAACCTTCTGCAACAGATGGACAGACAAAGGCAAGAACAGCCACTGGCCTCCTTTGTGGGTATATAGTTCCTAAAAAAGAGAAGCAAATGAAGTCCCACAAGAGAATATTATGCAAGACTTAAAAGAAGCCACATCTCCCATTTCAAGGTGCGTTTTTTTCAGTGGGGCGGGATGAGGATTTTGTAAGAGAAACAAAAGTGAGTAAGCGGGTGTGGGAATGGGAATTAAAATAGGCAGCGACTTGCCGCCTGCCGACGCGGATGTCCTCACATCCCGCTGTCTTATTTCGGGATCCAGTCTGGTTTATTTTCTCCTCGGGTGCCCTAAAGTATGACGTCCTGGTTAGAAAGTGAGGCCGGGAAACTGCTGTCTTCTGATTACTAAGCCTGTGCTATGGACATGACGCTTGACACCAGGACCCCGCTGAACCCCAACTCTGTGAAATGGCTGCTGGGATCACCCGCGTGATATAGGGGATGATACAGGGGTTGATACGGAGAACGCGGAACCCAAGAGAAGTGACATGATCTTCTCAAGTCCCCTTAGCAAGTGACTAAGTGGAGATGGGAACGGAACTGGCCCAGTGTGCTGATCCATTTCTCCCTGACCACTGAGGATGCGTGGAAGACCCCCTGCTTTCCCCCACATGGGGCAGGGCAAGACCCCAAGCTGCCAAAGTACCCTGGATCTCAGGAAATGCCACACAAGCTCTACACGCTTCCTGGGTCTTCACCACTTTTCTAGAAGCTGGAGGTGGCAGAGGAGTGGGGAAGAGAAGAAAGACAGTTTGTTCTTAAATAAGATCTCTTCCCCTCCCTTCCGGCACAAGTGAAGCCCGTTTTGAGTAGGAAGAGATGGAGGGGTGCCAGTGGAACGACACGATGCACCCAGTCATTCCAAACCAAGCCTCCACACTGGGCTAAGGACAGAGACAAGAGAGAACAAGGAGCTAGAGGCAGTGTCAGGCGAGTCTGGGGAAAAGCCATCCTTCCACCCTGCTAGGCTGTGCGACTTGGACAAATAGTTCAACCTCTTCTGAGCAGCAGCTGCCCGGACTGTCCGGGGGGAAATAACAACCCCTACTTCATAAGTGTGCTCTGAAAATCGAGCTGATGTAGGCAGAAGGCTCCTCAGAGCACCCGGCACACAGCAGAACCTGAATACATACCAGCACCGCTAGGAATACGGTCCAGGGCTCTAGCACAGCACAAACATACAGCCCTGGACCACAGGCAACCTCTGCTACCCTTCAGAGCCACCACCTGATACGGGTCAGTTCTGGTTAAGGTCAAGGCTTGATTCTGGCTTTCACTCTGGGTTTTGTCCCCATGATGTCGGCACAACCCTCCACCTACAAAAGTTTGAAAAGATCTGCATAGATTTGAGCTTTTTGTATCCTACCCCAAACCTCAGCCTGAGAAGGCAGTGCCCTTCTGCTTTCCAGGAGGAAGGCAGAGCTTTGGGAAATGCCGCCATTTGGTGGGATTATTCCTCTCACTTGTAGCCATAACCTTCTAGAAGGTCCACATTTTCCCGTCTGGCAAGTCACTGGCATAAGAACTATTTCACAACATAATAACTCAGGTGGTAAAGCACACAGAAAAGTCTCCACAAAACTGTATTATACTGAATTATCCTCATAACAAGCAGACCAGTTTGGGGTTATACCCAATGATAGTTACCAAAGAGCCACAAGCAGTTAGTTAAAGGTATTTTCTCCCACAAAAAGAGAGAGGTTATTTTATAATTGTTATTATTATTAATATTTCATGACCCTAAAGGTCATTGGGTTTATAGTTTCACCAGCACTGATGCTTCCCAAGCTCACATTATTCATTATTTATTAGGTCCACAGTTTTCCCCTCATTACTCATTAGGAAGATCATATTTAATCTGTTTTCTTACTGTTGTTTCCCAGTCATTCAGTATAGTACTTGGCAAATACTGGATATACAATAAATACTGTTCCATGAATGAACAAATTGAGGCACATTCTTAAGCAATTTTGTTTTGAAAAGAGCCACCAAACTTGATGCCAAGACATAGCTCATTAGAAATGCAGCTGATTTGGGTGTGTAGCTTAGTGGTTGACCGTTTGCCTCACATGTGTGAGGGCCTAAGCTCAATCTCCAGTACCCAAAAGAAGAAAGGACAGAAAGAAAGAAGGGAAAGGAGGGGAAAGAGGGGAAGAAGAGAGGTGAAGGGTGAGGGACCAAGCAGGGCAGGAGGAGAGGGGAGGGAAAGAGAGGGAAGGGAAGATGTCCCTTCCTTGGTTGGCTCTAACAGACCTTTGCAGTAAATCAGAACGAACCGCAACAAAGTCCACCACAGAGAGGCTACGGATGCAAAGGTATCCAAGTACTTCAGTCACCGAGAGTGTCAGGAACATTTGGCTACACCAAGGAAACTCAGCAGTACATTGTACACTTTTACCTGAGACAGGATGTACCTGTCGCAGAGATTATCTCCACTAGTCATGAAGGAGCTGCTGTTACAAGCATCCACAGTATGGAGGCTAAAGGTGAGGACACACACCATGACATTCAAATTCACAAGACGATCATAACGGAAGGTGATTTAGTCCCAAGTCTCCATTTTTGAAATAGAAGTGAGTAAAGGTCCAGAAATAAGCAGAGTGATTGTTCCAGTGTCTGAGCCCCTGGAGTATGGCCAGGAAAGGGGAGCAGATTCCACCCTTCTCCTTTCCCTTCCCCACTGGTCGTTCTGCCAGGGGAAGTGGGTTCACATATGCACACTCTGAGCAACAGTTATGAAGACCTCCAGTTAAAAGTTTATCTGTAATTTTTACTAAGTTCGTTTCACAACTTTCTATTCTTTCCCAGAAATCTACAGGGAAACCTTGGTTGTCCACTGACTCCAAGCTCAGATTTTTCTCTACTTGTACAACAAAGTGTGAAAAACATCTGCTCAGTGTTTGCAATTTTGCTAGAGAGTTGAACCAAAAATCTGACTTGAAAAAAAGAACCCCTACTGGTCGAGAGAGTCTTACAGATGGTGCTTCACCACGGACACAAATGGTGACGCTTCAGCCTAAGTGCCGCTCACACCCTCACAACATAGCACTTGCGTTAATGCATCAGAATACCCCGGATTGTGCTTTTATTCCACACTGTGTACACACCACAACCATGGCTCCAAAGAAAATTAGTGATACGAGCTATGCCACTAAGAGAAAAACTGTGAGAACCACAATGGAGTTAAAGAAAGAACTCAATTGCTAAAAGAAAGAAATTTGTTAAAATCTTTGAAAAATGAATTTATAAGTATAACTTGGGGGCCCTCAGAACTAATGATTTGGTTTTCTATTATTGCTGGTGGGAAAAATATGCTCAGTTCAAAAATGTTTTTGGTGTTTGAACACAAATTTGGAACAAATTGAGTTCAACAACTAAGATATCACTGCAGTTCCAAAACTTCTCATTAATGACTCAGAATCACAAAGACTGAGCTCAGAGACCCTCAGTGGTCTTTTAGCCCAGAGTTTTCTTTTTTTTTTTTTAGGTTTTTTTGAGACAGGGTCTCGCTTTGTAGTTCAGGCTGGCCCTGAGCTCAGCCTCAAACTCATCACAGCAATCCTCCTGCCTCTGCCTCCCAAGTGCTGGGATTACAGGCGTGAGCCACCACGCCCGGCACTGTGGTATGTGGTACTGGTTGCTGCTGGACGCGAGTCTCCACACCCAGCATAGTTATGTGGTTACCGGGGATCGAACCCGCGTCCTTGCGCTTGCAAGACAGGCGCCGGAACCACCGAGCTAAACCCCTGGCCCAGCCCAGAGTTTTCTTTATGGAGGGAAAACAATAGGGCAAGTTATGAAAAGTGAGTCCCTGGGTCACAAAATTAGCAAACTGACATACTGATGCAACTAGTGCACAGACACACGTGGGTGACACTCAGCACATTTCTCACTTACACACAGCTCTCGGTGTCTTATCATTCTGGCTGGAAAACTAAAGCCCGTGAGCACAAGCACATCTCAGACAGAACAATAATGCTTCTTTGCTAAACAAGTGAATGCCATTCTAATAAGAACTCCAACTAAAAATGGAACCA
>PVIR01009355.1:20104-53965 GCA_004026965.1 Petromus typicus | reverse complement strand
TTCCCCGGTAACCACATAACAATACTGGGTGTGGAGACCCACACCCAGCAGCAACCAGTACCACATACCACAGTGCTGGGCGTGGTGGCTCACGCCTGTAATCCCAGCACTCGGGAGGCAGAGGCAGGAGGATTGCTGTGATGTGAGTTTGAGGCTGAGCCCAGGGCCAGCCTGAACTACAAAGTGAGACCCTGTCTCAAAAAACCTAAAAAAAAAAAAAAAAAAGCAAAGGATAGAAAGGGCTGACAAAACTAATTTTTTTGCATCTCTTTGGGAGACCTTGGCTGTGCCAAGAAGGTTCCCAGGGAAAGATCGTTGACAAAGTAGATCTGGGCACAAAGCAGGTATGACCTGAAGCAAGTCATTCATTTTCCACGAGTTTTACTTGTTGTCTAAAAGTTAAGGAACTGGGTTAATTCTGCCCCAATCAGTTATTTGAAGGTGAAGCTAAAGAGCCTTGCTGGGAAGATAGAAGTGGAGACACAATCTGATTCAGATTTGCAGCTGATGGAAGCTTCATCATCTCACTGCGGGCTGTGTGAGAATCACGGAGAATCTGCTCAGAAAGCTGCAAAACCCTTCCAGCACCTGTTTCAGTGAGCCCCTCTCAGTAGGTGTGAGCACTTTCAGTCAGGACCCGGGCATTTCGCGAGCAGGTGGTTCGAGGACCACACTCTGAGAAAACAGTGAACTGAATGTTCTCTAAGCTGCTATTCTCCTTGGAATTTCATGTTTGACTGTGAGATAGGAACCAGTCCCTCATTATTTAAAAAAGTATAAAATGTCCCAAGATGTAAACTCACTTATAGAAGAATATACAATACAAAAGGATGAATTAAGAATTGTTGCAAAAATGATACTGACAAAAGCAAGTAACAGCAAGGAAATAGTAAAGTTAGATGAGGGTTTAATGTCATGCGACGACGTGACCCTTTGCAGTTTCAGCTGTTAATCTTAAACTTCCTCAGAACAAAGTCAAGAGCAAACTAATATGTAGAAGGTGAAAAAAAAAATCACCTCTAGTGACACAAACATCCAAGGTCACCCTCACTGATAAAGTGCTTCTCCCCATACTAGAAGGAAGAAGTTAGCGCCACAATTTCTCACAACCCCTGTCTTTAAGAAGCTGGAGGGGCCAAAGTAGTATGATCCAGATTTGCAATTTGTCTCCACCATTAGCTTTTTCCTGATGTGTTTAATTTGAAGATTCCTGCTTGTGCCAAGGCATGACTGGGAGCAACAAAAGAGCTTCTGCTACTTTGCTCCTATTTTTGCTCCTAAATTCTGTCCACTTTCCCTTCACTTGGGGAGGGACCAGACAGATCACAGCCAGGACCACCTGTGGGAAAGGGCATTTGCCAGCAGCAATTATGGAGTCGACAAGACTGCCCCACCCATGCCCCTGCCAGAGCACTCTGGAGGGAACCGGGTGAGTTGAGTTTGGCAGCTGTGACCCTGCACTGCTCCCTGAGTTCTGGGTCATTCTCCACTAGAGAGGGTACTGCAGAGGCAGAAAAACTACCACTTCCCTCTACCCGTCTTAGGTTCATGGATTATGACCTTAGAGTTTGATGGTCACAATCAAATTAATGAGAGAGAAGGAAGCAGAAGTTTGCTAACATATACCTTTAGTACTGATGAGTGGGTACTTTGTGACAGGTGACTCCAGAACATAAACTTACGCTCATCTTAATGAAAGAAGCATGAAACTATAGAAAAATGAAAAGTCAGGAAAAGGCTCAGAGACTTTGTGGTAGTCAACTGTGGGAAGCTAAAGAAACTGGAAGATAAAGACTGGTCAGCAGCTCTTACGTCAATTCCTCTGATACCTTCTACAGGTGACTTTGGTCTCCAATTGTCTCTGGCAATTAGCTCATCTTTCCTGGTAGGGAAGGAAGGGAGATACATTTGAAAATGTGTGTCCTGCATTTAAGCAAATAAGAAGGGTCAGGGAGCTCTTCTGGAGTCTGATTCTTTGCAGTTGGCTTCAGCTCAGAATAACCCTTATGCCATAGGGGCATGTTCCAGCTCAGCCTACCACCCTCCTGTCTCCTCTGCCTCTGTTTCTTGAAACTAAAAGCAGCCATACCTACCCCTGAATTCCGGCTTCCTCCCCTCTCTCTGTCAGCCCTCTGAGCCATAAGATCCTCTTGGGCCACTGCTTTTATTTCCTTTCACTCATTCTTGCCTTTCTTGTACTGTCTTCTGCTAGCTATAGAGAAGGCTGTCGCCAGTCAGTACTTTCTTGTGGCTACCATCGATTCGAGGGGAGGTAATAACATCAGCGATGCAATGAGTTGTCTGCACAGTGATGGTCTCTCACAAGTATTCTTTGTAATTTAAGTGTTGTTAGGAGCTCAGAAAATACCTAACTTGCTGGGGGTCACACAGTCAATAAGTTAATAAGTTAATGTGGCTCAGTGTGGTTCTTTGTGCTTTCCCCCCACCGGCCTGATGAATGTTGGCTGGAATGGATGTAATTTTCCACCCTTCACAACCGAAGTGCGTAAGAAGAATGTTGCCTGGAAAGAGATGCATTTGATCTCTGGTTAGATGAACAGCATGAGGTGGTATGGACATAACCAAAGATGGGGTGCACTTTAAAATCTTCACCAGTCTTAGCTGTTCCATGGTGCACAAAAGAACACTACACACTTTAGCACTTAAACTTCTTGGAAACAAAGCTACTACAGGAAGACAATTTCAGAACTGAGCACTTCCTGCCTAGCAATTTCCTGGCCAACTTGTTAAACTCAAATGTGGTCCCTCCATGATTGCCCCAGATTTGTTGGCTTTGGTGTAAATGACTCAGTGGGTTGTTTCACCATTTAATTGCCTCTGTTTTTCCTCTCTCGACTGAGGTCTTGGTGTGATTATCATCTGCTTAGCTGTCACAGTGACTGCTATCACTGGCTTATCCACCTCTGCTATTGCCACAAATGGATATGTCAGAGGAGGTAATTAAACCTGTGACCCACACCATCATTTGTAAGGTAAAGTCAACACAGGCTCCAACAGCTCACCAATGACCTTTCTGGAGCATTTTCAAAGGTAATAGAAGTTAGTCTCTTTTTCCCCACAGGCAAAGGGATGCAAGAAAAATGGAGAAGGATTTAACCTTTGTCAAATCCCCAGCTTTCTCATTCAGGTTACTCTGGAGCAAGTGAGAAGGTCAAGTGTCATGTTCCCACTTTTCACAGGCAAGGTAGGGCTTCTCCCAGGACACCGGCCTAAGTCAACTCTTCCTCAGCAAGGCTGCATTTCAGGTGGTGTTTACTGCTGGAAACCATCCTTCATGATAATGAGCGGTTCTCTGACCTGATCTTTATGCCACGAGTACCAGTTTCTCTTTAGCACAAGGAAACACCACTGGGGCCCAAGGCACGGACTTGAAAACTAAAGCCTGCATAGTTGGCAACAGCAGGGATTCCAAGGAAGAAAAGTAAAATGTAATCTCTTCTATCTTTCATTGCTAACAGGTCTTGGAGTTCTCATAATTCTTCTTTCCACCATGGTAACTTCTATTACTGGGTTGTCAACTTCTGCAATAGCAACTAACGGGTTTGTTCGTGGAGGTAAAATCTATAAGATATCTCATACCCTCATCACTTACTACGGGTAGGCAAAACATTTTTTATGTATTTATTATTGCTTGGAACACGGAAGTAGCTCGATGTTCTTGAAGCCTGGCTAAGTCCCTGGAGCCTGGGGGTGAAACACGGTGAGTCAAGTCCAGGTCCACTCTGGTCAGCTCTGGTCTCCTTCTTCGTGGACACTCCGTATTTGGATAAACATTTTATTTTTCAGGTAACTCTGCACACCTATGCTGATGCTGCTTAGAAAACGACTCCTGGACTTGGATTTCACTGTAAAGTTCAGTACATTTCAGGTGCTCCTAGACCTTCGTGGAATGGAATCTTTTAGAACATTTCAGGTTTTCATGCAGGAGATGAACCCTTCCCTGCCCACATTCCAGATACCACGTCCTGAAGTACTGGTGACTTCTCTCAGGACTGGAGCCAAACGCCTCTCTTGGGGGATTTTTCAGGTCTTGGCGTCATCATCATTGGCCTGAGCGTAGTTGTGACGACACTCACAGGTATTTCCATGTCTGCTATTTGCACAAATGGAGTAGTAAGAGGAGGTAAGCCAATTACATTCCTTACAACGACAAGCTTGGGCTCCATAGAGATGTTAAAGCTGGTTTAATGCTGGAAGTAAAATTTTCCTAGTGCTGAGTCTCTGAAGTCTTAAATCAAAATAACCCAAAATTTCAACAGTGAAGCAAAATTCTTTTGAAAAGACTTCTCTCACCCATGTCTTGTAATTAAACATTTTAAAGTATTGAGTGACTCTAGGTCTAGTAAGAAACTATGAAACACTGTAATCAACCAAGTGGTTTCCTTGTATTCTGAGTAGGCCTTCTATAGCAGCATAGCTGACCCTGTTCATGATTTCTACTCTGCAGGTCACTATCCACCAGCCTTCGGGGTTTACCCCAAACACTGTGCTCGTAGTGGCCAAGAGGCCAGGAAAGGTCATCAAAAATAAGAACAAAACAGAGTCACTGTTAAGCTATCACAGAGCAGGCCAGCCTCAGAAAAAAAAAGAGAGAGAAAGACAGAGGTGGATCAAGTTAGCACAGTTTTAACTTCTTTCCATTCCCCTGGCTGTTCCTAGGCTTCCCAGGTAGTGTCCTTCCTGGATACCTTCTCCAGATATCTCCCTCAAGCTTACTAAACCCCATCCTACCCTTAGGACACCTGTCCCACAGTTTCTGCCTGTCTTTCATTTGGACCATGCCTCCTAAGTAACTGGCTAGTTAATTTGTTTAATGAAATCAGAATAAAGGAAATACAAGGAATTTGTTTCACCTAGGTAATGTAACATTTTTATCATCTAAATTGTAACCAGGCCCCACCCTGCATAGCTTCTGAGATCAGAAAAGATAGGGTGTGTTCAGGGTGGTGCAGTCATAGATGATAATGTTACATTTTTAGAGAGGACTTTGATCCCTTAAACCCAAAGGATTTACTAGAATGCAAGAAACTCCTTCTCGGTAAATGGTAGCTTGACTTTGTGTTTAAGTGTGTTTGTTCAGGATCATTCCACATCAGTTCTGTCTGCCTCCAAGACTAGATCAGTAAAGGAGGTAATGAGGATGCTCTGTGAGCATCAGGCCTCTTATCTGCTTTCTTAGTTAGTTTCTTGTCACTGGGGCAAAATACCTGGCATTTACACCTTAAAAGACAAGACTTTTATTCTGGCTCACTTTTCAGACATTTCAGTGTACATTCTGCAGACTCAAATGCAGAGAATGATGTGAAGGAAGGATCTAGCTGCTCATGTCAGGAAAGGAAGAAAGGAGGAGCTGGAAGGAGATAAACACATCCAGGTCATGCCCCAGTGACCCACCTCCAGCCAGATGCCACCTCCTAACAGGAAGTCAGCTGAAGTAGCTTCTTAATTCAATCAATTCCCAAAAGTCCCTCCTTTGTACACATGAGGCTCGTACAGGGCATGTAGATATACACCATAACATCTAGCCTTTGCTACTGTTAGTGGCTTGCCCAAGGGACCCTCCAGCTATTCCCAAGTCCAGAGCAGGCTTTCAGATCCACAGAGCCCATAGCCATATATATAACTACTTTTTCAATGTCCAGTAGAAAAGCAATTGTTCTAAGCCCACCCTACTTTCCTTCCCCCATATGGGTATTTGATAATAATCATGATTTATTGAGCTAAAAAAAAGTCTTATTTACAGTACAGATAATACACATCACTATGTTAAGATACCACGTCTCATGTAGCAAATACATAGCAGAATGCTGAGGCAATGGAAAGGAAGCAAAAAATCAAAGACCACTTCTTCAACTCCATTTTCTACCTATACCTGTTCCTTGAAAATTTGGATATAAAATTTTATTTCAGTTACACTACTAATTTGAATATTCCAAAGATATATTATTTAAAAAGTAGTTTTTGACAGAAGTTTGCTACATTCTTATTTGTAGCCTTTTGCTTTACATTTGGAATTCAATAAATTGAATTTTATTACATCTATTATTATACCATAGATTATGTACAAAGTGTAAAGAAAGGATAAGTTATTTATTAGGATAACAGGATTCCTAAAATTACTGGGAATTTATATTTTTATTAGAATAATTAACATTTAAAATTACTGACATATTCAAAATCATTTGATAAACTACATTCTTTCGCAAGTTCTCATTGTAAAACGTGTTCATTTCTTGTTTCAGGTGGAGCCTACTATCTTATTTCCAGGAGCTTGGGGCCCGAGTTTGGTGGGTCAATAGGCTTGATCTTTGCTTTTGCCAACGCAGTAGCTGTGGCTATGTATGTGGTGGGATTTGCTGAGACAGTAGTAGATCTTCTTAAGGTAAATGGAGCTTTTCTTATGACAGTCAAATGGGCTGGGGATTTAGCTCAGTAGTTCTGATGCCTGCCTCTTAATACAGCCAAACGAGATCATTCAGTTCAGCTTTCTTTTTCAGGGCACTAGGGGATATTATTAAGGGGGACTGAGAGGGTGAAGACTGGATATAGGAGAAGGACCCTCTGGCATAATATCAGAAGATCAGCTCTGAGTTATGGCTCTCCCTTTACCCTGGGGAGACTTTGGACCAGTCCCTCTGTTTACTTGAGACTATATGCTGAGGCACTAATATCCTGCATATTGAGTAGGATTCTGTGTATTGAATAATATCCTTTGTATTTCACGAAAGTTTGGTTCCAATCAGATGAAGTGATGTATAAGATGTATTGTGTAAAATATGAAACATCAGAGAGAGAAGGGACATTATCATCTGCAGACATACTACTATTACAGTGATAGATTTTGTATTTTAAAAAAGGAAGTTCAAACATGAGTGCAGATTCAGTGCAGAAATCTAGGCATTCCCCAGTTCAAGGGCCCGATCGGGTGACACTGCTAGCGCTTCAGTTAGCTGATATTTGAACTGATTTCTGGTTTTGCGGTAACAGCACCTACTGAACTCAGGTGTAAAAATATCTCTGTGTGAAAATTAGTGAATAAATGAGCATATTGTCTACCTTACAATGCATGTTATCTTAGGAGGTGTATTATCAAGTTTGTGTGGTCTGTTCTTAAATTGCTAAACACTTTCAGTATTCACGTTGTAAACTACTTGTTTTTATTCCTCAAGAGTTTCCACTTGATGTAAAAAGTGACTGGCCATTCTTGTGAAACAAAACACAATATGTGTATGAACACACTTTTCCTTAGTGCTCCAAGAGCTCTTGAGGGAATGTGTCTCCTATTTACATCTTCTAACCTTGGCTGTCAAATGCCTGTTATCACAAGACAGAAACGATGCTAGGTTATTTATCCTCTCAAATTTACAACCCCTTCATTTTTCTATTGCCCTTCCTTGCCCTGGCATTAGTGTACAATATCCCTTCTGGCCATAAATTGCTACACTAAGTGCTATGTGCAAAAATTGTATCTCCAATTCTGTTGACTCCTCTCCCCCAGGAGACCGATTCCATCATGGTGGACCCATCCAACGACATCCGGATCATAGGCTCCATCACCGTGGTGATTCTCTTAGGAATTTCTGTCGCCGGAATGGAATGGGAAGCAAAGGTAAGTTTCTCAGAATGGTGCTGTCAGCTAGGGCTGGTCAGCTTCTAATAAATCACAGGAATTGAAGGATGGCCACACTCCAAAACATGGCTGTCCTTGTTTGTCACAGGGAAAGGGCAGACTTAGCACTGGGGAGCAGTGGGTGTGCAAAGCACCTGCTCAGCGTGTGGCACACACCAGGCCTGAGCTTCTTCCTCCTTTGTGCTGTCACCACAGTGACACAGCCATGTCACTGCATCCTCACTCACAGACTGTTCACGATCCTCAACTCTGTGGAAGCCCATGTCTCGATCACCTCTGGAATCCCCTTGTGAGTGCTGATGCCCTCAAAATGGAGTGTGTTACAAGAAGGTGACAGAGGCAGGACCATCATTTGCCTCTGGAAACCAGCACTTCACCAGGGAAATTAAGGGCATCACAGGCTCTGACACCAGAGCATATCTAGACTTACCGAGGTAAAGCATAAGAAGCAACTGAGCAATGGGGAGCACGTCTCTCCTTTCTTTTGAGAACTCCAAAACCAGGGCAGAGAAGAAGACAGAGAGGGAGGGAAAGAGAAAGGAAGGAAGCCAGAGAGGGAAAGAAGGAAAGAAGGGAGGAGGGGAGGAAGGGAAGGAGGGAGGGAGGGGGGGAGGAAGGGAAGGAGGGAGGGAGGGAGGGAGGAAGGAAGGAACGAAGGAACGAAGGAAGGAAAGAGAAAAAAGAACGCCAGGTGGTAGGGGACATCCACTCTTCATTACTTTCTTCTCCGAGGGAGGCTTGTGGTTCAGTGGCAGTGCAGGGCAGTATTTAAACTTTGCATCCATTAGAGTGTCTGCTTTTGAGGCTTGTTCATATCTCCATGGCCTCTAGTAAAGTAGTTAGCCTCTGTGCTTCAGTTTCCTTATCTTTGAAGCAGGAACACTAGTATTCCCTTTGTCGTAGTGCTGTTGGTGGCCTTACCTACCTGAGAGAAGACAAGAAGATTTAAGGCTGCATCTGTGCATGTTTTATGCCCTTATTGAACAATAGCTCCTCAGTCATTATCTAGATTAAGGCTTCAGAAAAGGCCTCTGTGAGGAGGGATCTTCCCGAGACTCAAAGAAGAAGGATAAGGACACAGCTGCGCTGAGTAGAGTGATGCAGAACCAGGGTGAGGGCAATGCCAAGTGTTGGAGGGTAATAGCCCTGGGTGCTGCATGCGGCTCACGCTGTGTACACACCGGCGGCCTGGCACCAAGTGCCTCAGGCATCACAGGACCCCTGCCCACCCTTCTGCTTCTGGCTGTCCTTGTTCCGTTAGGAAGAAGAAAACCTTACAAGTGTTCTGCCTAACAAGTACATTAATGCTGAAATACTTGGCTTCCTTCACTTTCCTGGAGACACTTCTGTGGTTACCCACCTACTTCCTGGGATGTTCTGGAAATGTCAGCCTCGGGTGCCCAAGACTGTGCTCTCGTGGAACCCATGACATCAACATCCGGGTAGAACAAAGCTGACAAAGACACCTTTCATAAGGTTGCTCTTATTACCTGCGCTGGATAGTAGAGTCTTAACTGGAATAATCAGGCACAATAATCAGGCATAATTTTACAAACATGTAAACACAGTTGTTAAATAATGCTGATTTGGTCTCCTTCCACCTCGCCATTGCAGGCACAAGTGATTCTCCTAGTCATTCTTCTGATCGCCATCGCAAACTTCTTCATTGGCACTGTCATCCCATCCAATAATGAGAAGAGGTCCAGGGGCTTCTTTAATTACCAAGGTACGGGTGACAAACATTTGGTCTCCAGGAAAAGGCTCTTTGTGGTTCTCCTCAACACTGTCCCCAACACCAGCCAGGAGGACCCCAGCATAGTCCAGGCAAGAGGCAGAACCTGGGACCAGGAGAGTCAGGCTTGGGTCTGAACTTGACCGCCTGCCTACCAGCTAGATAGATCATCGCAAGTGTTTGGGTCTCAGGTTTTCCTGCTAAAGTGGGAATGACACAAATAACCTCCAGAGGGAGTCCTGAGAAATAAATAAGCCCTACCTAGTTCAGTGAAGTGTTGCTGTCCTGTTTTCGAGTGTAAGACATTAGAGGAGTTCCTTTATGCAGCAGCCCATGACAACAAAGCGAAGCTCAGCACTTATCTTCTTCCCTCCTGCCCCTCTCCACCCACCCACCTTTTGCTCCCTCTCTCCTCTCTTTTACTCAAGAATCAACAGTAGAGGGCTTTTCTCACTTCATTATTTCTGCAGTTGTCATTCTTCATTTTGTTTTTTCAAAAGCATATTACCTCTTTCTTCCTGATTCTTTCTCTCTGTAAAGACTATCTAGTTTTCTTTGGGTGCTAACATCTTTTTCCTTCTTTTCTTTCCCTCTTTCTTGCATATGTGTTTTAGACTTGTTTTCCTTTTGCATCCTAGGTTCTTTTGCTTTCACATTTTTCTTTCTTCTTTCTATCATGTTGTACCTCTAGCTTGCTGGACTTTTTTTTTTTCCATTTCAGCATTTGGAAGCAGCCTATGGGATAATATTATTTTGTGTACTGAGATCCTCTTCTGCGTATTGTTTTCCCACATGTGAAAATTTGATATAAAGATTTAAGATCTGGCATCAAGTTATCAGAGATTAGAAAACCAATAGTAAGATTTTAAAGTAGCTTAATCCAAAAAGTTCGACAGTTTAAAAAACCATAAAAAGTGTTGATTGTTTCAGGTATTTATGCATGGGAGATGTATTTTTAGAGGGTGTAGGTATACAAAAGCATGCATGGTACATTTATGAATATGTTAACACAGTCATGAAAGAATTTTTCATCTCCTCTTTCAGTCATTTCTGGATTCAAAGAAGTCAGGCACCCTGGGTCTCTGCAGACACACATATGAATGACTTTTCAGAGCTATGTCGTAGAGATCTAAAACCCTGTATGTTTTGGTTCTTGGGAAATAGTATCAGACTGTAATTGCATTTAGAAAGAACTCAACTTACTCTGTGAAGACACTACATGTTAATTTTCTTGTAATTTATGCTGCAGCATCAATATTTGCAGAGAACTTTGGACCAAGCTTCTCAAAGGGGGAAGGCTTCTTCTCTGTCTTCGCCATTTTCTTCCCAGCAGCTACTGGAATCCTAGCTGGTGCCAATATCTCGGGAGACTTGGAGGTGCGTTTTTTTCTTTGCTCTGTAGTCTTGCATGGTGATCGTGCAGGTGATGGGAGGCACAAGAGCTATACAGACTGAATGTGACCACGTTTCCCTACAGATGAAAGCTAGATTTCTGAAAGATTTTCCAGTTATTTTCAATTTTTCTCTTGTCATATTTGGGTTACTAGCTCAAATAGTTCTTCCAAGGCCTTATGCAATGATGTTGAAAAACTGAGTATTTTGACCTGATGTCATTTTGCCAACACAATGAATATAGTTCAGTTAGAAAGTATCATGATTACCTCCTCTTTTAAAATCCTAAGTAAGAACGTGGAATATCTAAGAAAAGCAAAACTAAAACAAAAACAACCACTTTAGCACCCCATTTGTATTATTCCGAGTACTATATGAACCCTTGTATTGGGTGAGACACTGGGCTGAATGATTTATAAAAGACCAATAGTAATAGTCAGAGCAAATAGAGTTTGTTTGATTGGTGCATAAATATTTGAGCTCATAGGCCATCACCAAGATACGAAAGGTCGTCAAAGGTAATAGGGGGTCCAGATAGCCATCTTGTCTACCATCACCCTAGGGTTTGCATGTATCTGCACAGTCCAAGATGACTGATCAAGATTGAGTCTGGTGGATGGCAAGTTCCACCTCATCCTGGATAATGTAGGGACTTGGTGACAGTCTCAAAAAGTTTTAAAAAATGGACTGGGGCCATAGCTCAGTGCAAAGGCCCAGAGTTCAAACTCCAGCATATAATAAAATAAAATCCCCTCCAAGGTCACATTCCAGTCCATAGGAGGGGAGTAAAAGTAAACAATACTGGACTTGTATGTATTTCTTCTGCTGCCATTCCATTCACTAGAATTTAGTTTTGTGATCTTAATTCATTCCAAAGGAGGCTGAGAGATATAGACTCTAACTGGACAGCCATGTGCCCAGGTAAATTTTGGAAGAGTTCTAATAATAAAGGAGAAAAAGGAATATAAGTATCAAAGGAACAACAAGAATTCTCTAAAAACAGAGAACACATGGGTTTTACCTCACACAAAAAAGTAGAATACGCAGGTTTTTACCCCAATAAAATTTTAAATAGTTTTAGAAAATAGATGTTTTCAAGAGTCATCAGGAGACATCACATTACAGTGATCCACACACACTCATGTTTATAGACGCGTAGCCCATAATAGCTAAATTTTGAAAGTGGTTTGCATGTCCACTAACAGATGAATGGGTAAAGAAAATGTGGTATTTACACACGATGGAGCACTGCTCTACTGTAAAGATAAATCAGAGGCATTTCTAGGAAAATGGATGTAGTGTTCATTTCCATAGCACATATACTAAAATTGGAAAAGGGATGCCCCTTGAGTCCATTATGTTAGGTGGAATAAATCAGATACAAGCTTAAATATCACATGGGGTTTTTTCTGTATGAGAAACCTAAAATATAAATGAATTAAAGAGTGAAATAAAAGGTAACAGGAAACAAGGAGAGTGATCTTTTGCAAACGGGAAGAGGAGTGACAGAAAGAAGAAGCAAAGAGGAAATAAAGAGAAAAAAGATATGTTACATACATACACCAGCTAACCCCCTATGATGAAGGAGATCATTACGTACTTCAAACGTACTATATACGTAGCAATAATTTTGAAAACAGTCAGTAGGAAATGTGAATAAATGAACACTGTCCACATGGGCTGTGGATTAAAAATACCGAAGAAGTCATTGTTCAGTGAGGGATGATTTCCTCACAGGGTAGCTTTTGGGCCTGAACTTGAAGCCAAGGCCAGCTGCTGACTGTTGGTGAGGGATGTGAAACAGCACCAGGCCGGGAAAGTGACAGAAACGGTGAGGCTGCAGAGACTGAGAACAGGCAGGAATTTCCTACATTTCCACAGCACAAACCTTGCAGGCCAGAGGCACCAGCTGCTGGGGGTACGCCACTGTAGACCACAGCTCCACGGGACTGGAGACTTGCTTTTGGCTTTCTACGTTGCTGCACCCTCTGCACTCAGACGATGCCAATAAATATTTATTTAGTGAACAAGTTGGGGCATTAAGATTTGTTATATTGGGGCCGGGGAGTTAGCTCAGTGATTCCGGCGCCTGTCTTGCAAGCGCAAGGGCCCGGGTTCGATTCCCCAGTAACCACATAACAATACTGGGTGTGGAGACCCACACCCAGCAGCAACCAGTACCACATACCACAGTGCCAGGCGTGGTGGCTCACGCCTGTAATCCCAGCACTCGGGATACAGAGACAGGAGGATTGCTGTGATCTGAGTTGGAGGCTGAGCTGAGGGCCAGCCTGAACCACAAAGCGAGACCCTGTCTCAAAAAACCTAAAAAAAAAAAAGATTTGTTATATTAGTGACCACATGCAGTGGTAATTCGTAGGCAGCGATAATGGCAGACAGAAAAAAGGACTATGAGGAAGTTTGGGAAATTTGAGAAACTTGTTCCAAATGATTCTAGTAGCGAGTATCACTACTGAATGCAGTTTAGTTACAGATGTTGCCCTTGTGTTTTCTCAGCACTGGAAAAGTGTCCAAGATCACTGATTCAAATTTCTTCAAGCTGTCAGCATGCTTCTAAATTAAAGAACATTATGCTTTCCTTTGACTCCTCATAAAAATTCTGTATCAGATGCTTAGTAGTGAGTTTGTCTTGGTTGACATTCATGGAGTGCCAGAACTAAGACCACAGAGGAGGAAAGGATCAAGGGACACAGCTTTTGTGGGTGGCAAGAGAAGAAATGAAAAAACAAATCATAACTATAGCCCAAGGCCAGAAAAACTATTATACGCCAGAATTAAATCCACACTTAACATTTTCCCCCAGTTGTTTCCTTGCTACAAGCAATGTCCTCTGATATTGTCCCATCAAATCTATTTCACCTGATTCTTTGAGTGCTGGTTGCAGCCTGCTGAGTTGACTTCATGGCACAGAAATATTGCACAGGAAGCTCAGACTTGAACATGGAGGTTGGAGGGGCAGAAGGAGATCATAATGGATACGTCCAGATGGCAGCTAGATTGACGTGTGGGCCACGGGAAGGAGGGAGTGCAGCCTGAGGGCCACAGCGTAGATGAACTCAGCTTGATTTGTGCAAGAAGGGTGGCGTGGTCCAGGGCGGTGCTGGGGGAGTAGAGACACTTCACATATTTACTGTAATCAGTGACGAGAGAAGAGAACGAGCTTAGACAGAGCGGAGAGCTGGAGATGCTGGGATCATGAAAGTCGAAAGAGGACGGTACTTTGGGTAGTACTGATGTGACCAAAAGCCAGAATGGGCAGCATGGTGAGCACTGAGAGCGGACATGGGACTGGGAAACCAGCAAGGAGACTTCAGGACCCACAGATGTTCCTCCAAAAGTGAAACTAGAAATAACACACGCAGTTCAACTTTGAAAATTGTTTTCTCCACAGGACAGGGAGATGCAAGTAGCTAACCTCTGTCCCGTGCCTCCGAATCCCTCTCAAGATGCTCTTCAGGTGGCAGTGATAGCAAGCAGGACTTGGCACAGGGAGGAAGCCAAAAAGCCCCCCTTCTGAGCCTTCTACTTGCTGAAGGAACACAGGAGATGATCTGCAAATAGACACCTGGGAAAAAACTGGGAAACTCTCACCTAGTCGAAAGAGTTACAGTGCCACTTTAGAGATGTAAAATTAGGATGTGGTTGACCTACACAAAAGGTAGCAATCTAATACATTGCTTATGTTTTCTCCAAGAAAACATAATGTTTAATTAAGAGACGTGAAAGCTTAGATTTTGGATGACTGCCAGAGGAGCAAAATCAACTCTGGGAATGAAAACTGTGAGTTTGTGAAAGCCCTACACCCTGTCTACGGGCAGCCAGACCAAACAATGCCAAGTTTTACTGATCTTAGGATACAGGATCACATACTGGCATTATATTAATGTCTCAGGACTCTTTTCCCCTTGTGTAACTTCTAACAAGCAACTTTAGAGCTCGTGGTAGCAGGTAGTTGTAAATAAGAACTAAGCTTGTGTTTTAGGTGCAAGACCACCTTCTATCTCCACACCTCTTATCCTTATAGATTTTTTTTCTTACTTACTTACTTACTCCACCTTCTGCTCAGATCCCAAGAAGTTCAAAGTCAATAAAATAAATTTTGAGATGTGAATCAGGGGGTTGCATGGAGCCCATCACAGCCATAGCTTCCCCCTTCTCTCTGTGAAGGGCTCCTCTGTGGACTTTTGGAGATGGTGGTTAGGAGGAGAGAGGCCAGAGGAGCAGGTCTCAGAGGACAGCCAGGTGCAGGTGGCCTGGGAGTGTGGGGGAGGGGCCGGAAGCAGGGCTCACAGAGGGACAGGTCTCCCAGTTAGGTTATGACTTCCTCTCCCCCAGCTGAGTCTCCACGCACCATGAGTGAACATTGATGGGCTTGATCAGCATTTTTTAAATTAAAAAGAAAAAAGTTCAAACTTCATTTGATGGTATTGCTTGCTTATTTGCGCTGATGAATCTTATGTCCTCCAGTGGGGAGATGACTGCCTCCCGGGATTGTTCTTTCTTCAATTCAATATTTATTGACTCCTAGTCTACCCCAGGCACTGTCCTGTATAAGCAATGATTGCATTAAAATCTCTACTTAATAATGCCTGTTAAGTTGAATTGAATATAATTCAATATGTGGCTTGGAAATTGGTTTGATATGATTTAACCCCTAAATTAGACATAAAAAGGCAAATTAAATTCATTGTGAACTCAGCTTCATGAATGTATACATTGAGAGTAATGTTTTACTCTTACACCGTTTTCTGGTGTAAGCCTGAGTTTTCCTCTTCCTTTATGCCTGCTTATGGAAATGACAGTCCTTCCTGAACTAGACTCCAACTGCAGAATGGGAGGGACTGGAACAAGACTAGTGTCTCATCCTTTTTTGCTGGTCACAAGTAATTTTTAAAGCCTGACCACTGCCTGAAACAAATCCACAGAGAAGGAGTCTGGCGGCATGCCGGATGTGAGTGCACGTTCTCCCCTGCACTTTCTGGTGATGCGCCCAGAATCCACAGGAGGAGGGAGGGTCTGGTAAGAAAGCTGCCCATCTCACTTTTCAAGAAAACCTCTCTCCTGGACAGTTTGTGATCTTTTCTGTTCAGCACAGATATCTTTATTTGCTTTAAAAACTTTCCAAAAGAATTCAAGCTCCTCTCCTCATTTTGCCACTGGATCCTTGCTTGGAACTTACCACAGGAGGGGCAGCATAGGAACTGGAAAATAACTCCAAGCCACTTATGTTTGCTGTACATTGTTTTCCCAAAGGACCCCCAAGATGCTATCCCCAGAGGGACCATGTTGGCCATTTTCATCACCACTGTGGCCTACCTCGGGGTCGCTATCTGCGTGGGTAAGTTGTGTGTCTCTGGTGTCATAATTACATTGGGCCTGCTCATTCTTCATGGCTAGTGGGCTTTCAGTGGAATGTAACTAGAAAGGTGTTTTGTTTTTTTTTAATTGAAAGTCAGCATACGAATCCCCTTCTCGTTAATAGTTTGGATCATTTCAGGTTTTAATACAATGAAGCTGTGATTTTGGCATCTCTAGGTCAGTGCTGGAGTAGAGCTAATCAGCTGATTGTCCTACCTGAGCCTAAAGATGTTCCCATTTTATTTCCCCAGATGACATTTCCAGCACATGCCTATAAGGAAAAGATCAGGACAAAGAAATAAAAAATCAAGGCAAAATGAAGTCTACACATGGCCTTAGGGAAGCGTAAATGATGTAGGATTTATGGCAGTGTTTCATCCTCACACAGCTGCCCTAATATGGAAATGTCACTGTCACCAGTCTGCAGGAGATCTAGGACGGGACCCAACTGCTGTCCATGCGGGCAGGCGGCCCCTGTGCTGCCTAGGGAGCAGGACGTATGTGCACTTTCCCGCCATTCCCAGGCTGGCTGTGGTTCCACCTGCTGCCTGCAGCCGCCTCCCCTCCTGGTTGGAGGTCTCGCCAGGCTTGTGCCGTGGCAGGAGAGGGAGAAAGGTAGCTTCTCAGCCTGCAGAGAAGAAACCCCTTTTCTACTCACAGGAGGGAACACAGGTCTGGGTTGGAGGACTGAGGAAGCCTGTGCACACGTGCCTCCCCATCATCCTCTGCTTACTGTGGGGGAGGCTGGCAAAGTGCACTTATCGGATCTGAGTTGGTCTCTGGATGCAAAAAGTAAAACAAAAAACGATAAACAGATTCCTGCCTACTTCACTGCCTCTTAGCAGAAGGGACTGGATAAAGCTGCGAACCGCATTGTTGTGTCATTTCTAAGCCTAGTTACAGTTAAGAGTTTTTGTTCCAGTGATTTAAGAAATCAACACATTTTCAAAGACACTGAAATTGCCTAAAGTTGCATTTCTCATGTGGTTTCTCTTTTAGACACAATAAAGACGAGGAAATGAGCAGTGATAGAGCTCATTTAGAGCATTCTTATAGTCTCCCCCACCATGGGTAGAAAAATCAGCATTTCTATACTATTCCCAGGACAAGAGAAAGATATTCATGGAATCAGTGTTCTGTCCATTGCGCAAATAACGGCTCATGGCCTCGCTTCCCAGAAATTTGCAAGAACCTATTATGCAGAAGTTAAAATAGATGATCTAGAAAAGTCAGCTTGACATAAACGGATAATGCAGAGGTAAAACCTAAAGTGGGCAGTTTTACTTGGTGATCAACAAGCATAATTTCAAGTGTTTCAGCAGAGATCAATCAGCTACCTCTCAAGGCTATTATACAAATGATTCCTGCACTGAGTATTGTAAGTTTCTCTTTCAATTGAAAAATTCTGTAATTTTTAAGTTTTTCCAAAATCCAAAGAATGTCAGTTCCACAACTAAGATGGAAGGTTTCTTTTGGTTCCTGTCCTGGGTTCCTGTCTTACAGTATTAGCAAGGAAAGAGAACTCACTGTGTATGGAGCTGGAAAAACAATCTTAGTAACTTTCCTGGTTAACATTAGATTTGTAAAATACTTCTCTTTCATGTAGTTAAAAAAAGTTTACATATATGTATGTATATACATATATATATTTTATACATGTATTCTAAGAACGTTATCAAACATTAGTGACAGACGTTACAGTCAAAAAACCTGTAAGGAAAGTTAGTGATTAAAATATATATACCAAAGATCTTTTAAATGCTTTTAATTCCATTCCTTCGAATCTATACTACAGCAATATTTTGAAATACAGAATTATCTGTGCACAAGGATGTTCATTTTAGAATGTTTACAATAGAAAATAACAAATACTCCTATGTGTGAAAGTAATGGAATAAACTGAAAAACATAGTTGATAAAATATTATTTGACTAGAAATACTATTAGTCAAATAGGAAATCTTAATATTTTCTCCAAAAACATTGTTTATATTGGTTAAGCCATTAAACTCCCCGCCACCCCCACCTCAGGAATTAAACTCAGGACCTTGCACTTGCGAGGTGTACACAGCACCACTAAGCTAAATCCCAGGCCACAAAGTTTTATATAAAGTAGAATTATAATGCTGTTTTTAAAATTATGCCAGGAGTTGGTTGAAAACGAGAGCCTCATCCTAATTACCAGAATGGCCTCTGGTTCTCACAGATAAGGAAACATATCCATCTCACTTGAAAACGTGGAATACTCAGCATTAAACCAGAAATGTGAAATGTGATCATGCTGGGCAAGCCACACACAAGTCGAGAGGTCAGCGAGGACGGCCTCTGTCACCCCCAGTGTCTTCCTCTGGAGATGAGACCAGGACCTAGACCCTTACAATTGTTGAAATGGCACCCTGTCACGGGGAGGGGGCGCTCCATAACTCAAAGTGTGGGAACTTTCGGAAACCTTGTCCCAGGAAGCATTGACCATGAGTACAGGCTAGGATCAGACCTGCCCTGGTGCAAAGCCAGCTAACCGTGTGTTCAGGAGAAAGCCCCGAGAGAGAGCAGAGGCCTTCCATTACAGCAACGACGAGCCTCATTGTTCCCACAGCTGCCTGTGTGGTCCGAGATGCCACCGGAAGCATGAATGACACCATCATTTCCGGCATGAACTGCAATGGATCAGCGGCCTGTGGGCTGGGATATGACTTCTCAAGATGTCGACATGAGCAGTGTCACTATGGGCTGATGAACAACTTCCAGGTTCGCCGACGTCTATTGGCATTGTTGTGCTTTTACAGTATCATATCCAGCGAAACTTTGGAATCTGAGGCTGATTTTGGTTTGGTTTGAATTCAGTTTGTGTGGGGACGGGAATCCTGCGGTTACACTTCCTGTGGCGGGGTCATAGTAGGTAATGGGAGAAACAGCATGCCCAGGAAGAGAGCTCACCTCTCCCTGGGTTTCTGGTCATTTGTGCAGGATTGCGTGGTAGAAAGGAGGAGCTTAGACAGGCTAGTCCGTGGGCTTTGCCCGAGGTCAAACACTGAAGTAACCCAGAATGCCTGAAAAACAAGAGCAAGAGAGAAATCGTGAGTGGGGGGAGGGGACACTGGACAAAGGCAGGGCTTCAAATGTGCTGGCCTGTTGGCATGGTTGGCGAGGTGGAGGGAAGTGGGTGTGGGATAAAGTCTTCATTCATCTGTGTCAACCACCAACAGAGAAATTAACTCCACTGAACTCATTATTCAGCATATGATTTAAATGGATAGAATCTCATCAGGTCTCTGATATAAAATTATGTTTAATGAAGACAGGAAAAATAAAGATTGGAAAGCCTCCATCTGCAGAAGAACAAAGGCTAAACCTTTTAAAAACACTGTTAAAACAGCTAAGCCTCACCCCAAGCCTTACAAAAATAGCACCTTCTTCACAATAGAATTTCTCACTGATCATTTTGTGAGTGACACAGAAAGTCGTTCTCATTCTGAAAGAATAAATATTAAGCACTTGGAGCCAGATGTGGTGACGCACTCTTGTAAACTTTTCTTCCAGGCAAGTGAAGGCAGGAGCATCACAAGACTGAGAGCAACCTGAGCTATTTAGGAAAACTATCGAAGAGGAATAAGAAGGTTTTGGGGGAGATAGGGATGTAGCTCAGCACTCCGTGGAGTCCAGTAGAGTGAAAGAGAGAGATTAGGCGGAAGAAGAGAGGGAGGGAAGAAAGAGGGAGAGAGAGGAGGAGGAAGGGACAGATGGAGAGAGAGGGGAGGGGAGAGAACTGAGAACGGAGCAGGGGAGACAGTTCACCATAAGCAGTTGGTCTGTAAAACACTCCAGTCCGAAGCAGAGAGGGAAGCACTGGTACACAATGTGGCTGACATTTTCCTGCCGTGCCCTTCTCTGAACCTCTCCCTCCAGGTCATGAGCATGGTGTCAGGCTTCGCCCCCCTCATCACCGCTGGAATCTTTTCTGCGACACTGTCCTCCGCCCTGGCCTCCCTGGTCAGTGCCCCCAAAGTGTTCCAGGTAAGACAGGCCTCCGAGCCCACGTCCTCCCATTGCTGGGGTCAGGTGGAAAGACTCCTCCTCACCGGTGATGACTTTCCATCCTTTTCTGAAACGGTTCATGTTCACATCTGGCTAGGACACTGTCTGGCCCACAGACACAGTCAAGATCGATTCAAACAGCGCAGAGAATGACAAACTGTGGTGTTGATGTGGGCCTCGAATGGTGTGCCGCTCCTTCCTCCCCCAAATCTTCTTGTTGTGATCACCTAGAGAAAATGACTGTGCAGATATAAATGACAAATCCTCTCTTTTTTTCCATCAGGCTCTGTGCAAGGACAACATCTTCAAAGGCCTGCAGTTCTTCGCAAAGGGTTATGGGAAAAACAACGAGCCCCTGAGAGGATATTTTCTCACCTTTGTGATAGCCATGGCGTTTATTCTGATTGGTGTGTAGCTTTCTCGTTCTTACTGAAAACCTAATCATCCTTCTGATTCCTCAAGCTTTTCCTTGACATTTGAGAAGAGGCCTGCTTTATATATATCTAAGATCCTGCTTGGGAATCCGGGGGTCTGTCTAAGGAGGAAATGAGAAGTCCTTCTGTGCCGGGGGTCTTTGGGGAGCTGCAGGGTGCTCTGGACTTTAGTCTGTTCTCTGAATATGAAGGTTGGAAACCTCTTCAACTGATTTTGATCTCCAGCTGCTCACAGCTGTCCCTGTCGCCCCTCTGCTGGACTGATGGCCAGGGAGTGAGTTCCCCATGACCGCGTTTCTTGGAACGTGCTAGGCTGACCCTCCACCCAGAATCACCAGTGTTTGTGAAAGTGCAGGTTTTTCAGGTTCAGCTGCAGAACTACTGAATCTAGAGCTCTGTGGATAAAGAATCTGCCTTTTACCAGCTCCTTGGAAGACTCCGAGATCACTAGCATTGAGAATCACATGCCTGGACTATAATCTTGGCTTCCTCTCCCCAGATGGTGGAGAGCCGCTCCAGGGCCTTGGACAGAGTTTCACAGCTGTAGCCTGAACATCCCTGGCCCCTCCCTGAACCCTCTTCTTGGCTGGGTGAGGGAATTCAAGGAAAAAAAGCCAAAGGCAACGTTATGATGAGAACTCCCCATGGGGTCCCAGTGCCGAGCAGTGAGGACTCTTCCTCTTTACTATCTGTGAGACTCAGAAAGGGCCTATCTTCAGAATTCACATGAGATTTCTATGAGGTTAGAGAGAGGACTATATAACTCTGTGTATTTCTTAGATTTTTTTCAAAAATTAAATATAAGTGATTACGTATAGAGATGTACCAACCTGCTACACTTAAAGACTCTCACGGCCTAAATTTAAATGCTTATTTATAAATTAAATGGCATCCTTTGTGAGCACATTTTCATAATGTGAATTACCTCCAGGAACAAGTCTCACAGCAGTTTTCCCCATTTCCACACTGGTTTTCACGTTCTAGAATCACACTCTGTTGCCACCTGCTTTGATATCACTGAGGCTGAGCAGGTCTGAACTTCAAATGAATGAAGGTGCCTGTGTATTTCCTCAGAGATCACATAATAATCAATCCGGCTGGGGTTGAATTGTAGTGCATACTTAGCCACGGAGGGTTAAAGCACTTCTGATAAGCCTTCTGAGGGAGAACCAGCCAGAGATGGGGAGAAATACAGAGTAATAAGAGTCCGGCGAGGAAGCATGGGCATGCCGAGTGTGTGTAGAAATTTCCGGTTGGGGTCTGACTCTGGTGTGTCAGTGTTTGATGAACCTGCCTCTGTGAAGAGCCTCTGTCACACACACAGGGGACAGAACATGGCTCTGGTGCCTCCAAATTGGCAACGAGGGAGTTTATCGTATTTCAGGTAGTTTACCTTTAGTAGGTAGAGGCCTTGATTCTCTATGTTCTTATTTGTGAGTTTTCTTGATTTTTACTTTATGAAAACCCTGCCTAAGAATATGTATGTGGCCCCAAAGAAAAATCACTAATTTCTTAAACTTTGACAGATGCTCGCTGTGTGTTCAGTTTCCAAATAAAGTCAAGCTACCAAGCGCTGACAGCTGTTCAGCTTGCAACCTTGTCGCTCAGATGTACATGTTCATTTCTGTTCCTTTTACAGCGGAGCTGAACATCATTGCACCCATCATCTCGAATTTTTTCTTGGCTTCATATGCACTTATTAATTTCTCTTGCTTCCATGCCTCTTATGCCAAATCTCCAGGTAAGCTGACATTTCAAAATTAAAATTAGCCTAAGCACACACTTAGTTTGTCTTGATAAAATGAAAAAAGCCAGTGAAAAGTGTTCAATCTTGTTTCTGTGTTTCCTCATCTCCTTGTGGGCAGTGTAATCCACTCTCTCTTGGTGAGTTGGGGGTTGGCTTCTGAAATAGAAAACGAATCATTTGAGCAATGGCCTTTTTGACCAACCGTAAAGTCAATTTTCTCCTGTGGCAATAAATTATTCATTGCAAGAGAAACCACATTTATTTCAGCAGTAGAAAAACACCACTATTTATTTCCAGGGTGAAAGTGACCACAGAAATGGAATAAATGTATATATTTGAGACTTCCTTACTATGAATTTGCTTTCTGCTCGTGATGTGGAAGAGAAGGATGAGCAGTTCCCATAATTACCTGCCCAGAGCAGACATTGCTACTCACCTGGGGCCCCGTCACGTGGGTGTTGGGGTCAGTGGGGCACTGTTGGGCTGTGATTTAATGTCGCTCAGATCTCACACCAAGCGCCTTCCTCTGTGTGGTTACACGTCATTCCTTCTTTGATTCCACTGGCTCATAGGGTTTCTTTTGTCTTCCTGCCAGACTAGAGACTTGTCTCATTGACCCTTAGAAAGTCCCTCATCATGAGAACTTCCGTGGAAGATAATGAAACACTCTTTTAGAGCCTGGCACCATCCCAAGCCTCTTTGGAAAACTTGCTGCTATTCAGATGAAATATAGATGGAAAGGGAACCTCTATCCACCCAGGGATATAGAAGATAAGCCAGGATTTTTGCATGAGCTTTGTTACAGTCTCCTAGCACAAGGAAATGAGTGGCTCCTTGCCTTGCTGTCGCCATTTTTGAAAAACAAGGCAAATTTATACAGGCTGGTGGCAGAAGGTGGACTAGAGGACTGAGTAGGACAGAAAAAGGAAAATGGAAAAACATAGAAGATGTAGTGATACGCAAACCAAGATAGTAACTGCTCTGTTCTTTTTCTCTCTCCATCTCTCCTCTTCTCTCTCTCTCTCAAAAAAACCCTTGTAAAATATGGCTGTTATATACAAAGATGTTCCTTAAGTGTGATTTCCATCTTGTGGTCAGTTAGGAAATGTTTCCTGAAGACCTTTACAGTTCTGTTGTATTTTGGCAACTCCAAATTTAAGGGGTTCTTCTTTTTTTTTTTTGAGACAGGGTCTTGCTTTGTAGTTCAGGCTGGCCCTGAGCTCAGCCTCAAACTCACATCACAGCAATCCTCCTGCCTCTGCCTCCCGAGTGCTGGGATGACAGGCATGAGCTACCACGCCCGGCACTGTGGTATGTGGTACTGGTTGCTGCTGGGTGAGTCTCCACGCCCAGTATTGTATGTGGTTACCGGGATCGAACCCGGGCCCTTGCACTTGCAAGACAGGCGCCGGAACCACTGAGCTAAATCCCCAGCCCCAAATTTAAGTGGTTCTTAAACCAAGTGTATCCTCCAAATCAGAGCCTCTCCATCCTCTTCGTATTGTATTCTAGCTTCTTTTATGTCAGGGAATTAATAGAATAGAGAAACCTCCTATGTATAAAATAACTTTGAGAAATATTTCCATTACAAAAATTCATGATATATTAATGCACTGGGTTTTAGAAGCCATTGCTAGAAAATTTCACTTTCTTTTCCCATGGATAATTATCCTCCTGGGGTAAGGGAAGAGCTACCAAGGGCTTCCGCAGACTGACTATTGGTCATTGTTCTACTCTTTCTATGAACAGACAAAGGATATTGTTTTTAAACTTCTCTTTCCTGGACAAGCAAGAGGTTCCCTGTCCCCACCTTTCCATGTTTCCTGCCTCCTTGCAACTCCTCATAGCACAGAGTTCAGATGCTCAGTGCTGGTGATTTGGGAAAAGGAGGTAGGTGTGGGTCCACAAGGGAAATTTTTCCAAACGTTTATTTTCTAATTTTATAGCACCCTATTTAGTATAACCCACCACCTTCATAGACTAGAGACACAAGAGCATATAAAATTATAACAGAATTATAGTATGGGATTCTGGTGCATCATCCCTGGAGAAGACACCCCTATAATGCAATACCATAAGAGAGCAGTTGTGTGCAAAAGCTTCTCCTTTACATCGTTTGCTTACTCCCAGGATGGAGGCCTGCCTACGGCATATACAACATGTGGGTGTCTCTTTTTGGAGCAATTTTGTGCTGTGCCGTCATGTTTGTCATCAACTGGTGGGCAGCTGTCATCACCTATATCATTGAGTTGTTCCTCTACATCTATGTGACTTACAAGAAACCAGGTAAGGTGGGAAGGACTGTCCGGGAGGGTTTCCATGCACCTCCCAACCACTTCGGTCAGCGTTTACTGACGAGCTCCTTTGCTTTTAGGTGGCATGTTCAAGGCAGATAGTACTAATATCATGTCATATAAGAGTGACACTAGTCAGTTCTGTCGAGCAACTATCCTATGTCATATGCTCATTTAATCCTCACAAATATATGGTACATTAGGTATTAGTAGTCTCAATAGAAAGCTGAGGAAACTGCAGTTTCAAGAGCTGACTACTCGCCCAAGTAACTGTCACCGTGAGATGGATTTTAACAGTTTAACCACAGGTGTATGGTGCCAAACCCCGGGAGCTTTCTCCTAAATACCTTCTGCCTTAATGTCCTAAATGTGATCATTATAATACAGAATAGTAAGTACTATCAGTGGTATATGATCATTATAATACAGAATAGTAAGTACTATCAGTGGTATATGAGCAAATCGGTGGGAAAGGGGATTGGGAGACTAACCTCGGTGAGAGTTATCTAAAACAGCTCTTAATTGATGGTTACTTAAATATTTGTTGAATGGACAAATAAGTTTTTAAAAAGAATACAGCAAGGAGCAGTTAGGGGATGGCTCATGGGCCAGAGCCAGAGGAGACTCTAGGCTGGAGGGGAAACACAAGGGAGGTGAAGGATGCATCCAAGTGCCCGGTGCATCTGGAAAGCCGGGAGGTGTTGGCACATGGAGAGCTCTGGGGTGCCAAGGAGGAGGAGAGGCAGGACGTGAGAGGAGAATTAAATGCCATGGGACAGGACCTGGCTATGGCGAGTGCCAAGATGGTGCTGTAGGTTTTCCAATTGCAGAAGCACAATTGGACTCGACGCTGGATGTCACCTTTAGTACCAGAGAGATGGGTGGCCTGAGGCTGGGGTGGACCAGGGCTCAGCCAGAGGGACCAGAGATCCCCGCCCTCCTCTTTACCTTCAGATCTTAGGAACTCTGGGAGGGCGCACTTTATTTTGCTTCAGTTCTTTCTATATGTTTAACATTGGGTTCAGTGTACATGGGGTGAAATTTCATCTAATATGCAGTTCAGAAGTTTTGACTGACCTAGACAGCCCTACAACCGTCACCACGATCAAGATATGACATTTCCATCACCTCCCCAAAATTCTACTATGCCCCTAAATAGTCATTGTCTTCCTCTCAAAACTTCACCTTGGTTTACTGCTTCTCTTATTTCCCATCCTATTGTTTTGTCCTTTTTCAGACTACCTCTACACAGAATCATGTAGACTATAGCCTTTCCATTGGCCTCCTTTCAGCTCCCATAATGCTTTTAGATCCATCCATCTTATTGCATGTATAAGTGTTTTGTTCTTTTGTACTATTGAATAACATTCTGATTTATGCATATATCACAAAATTTTTAAAAGTCATTCATCAATTGTTAGACATCTGGGTTATTTATAGTGAATAATAATGTTGAATATTTTATTGCCATTGCTATCCATATATCCACTGAAGTGTCTACTTAAATTTTGCACTTATTTTTTCAGTTATTAGTTTTCTTATTATTCAGTTGTGAGAGTTCTTTATATATGCTATATACAAATCCTTATGAGTACATGTTTTACACATTTCCTGCAGATCTTTTTTAAAATGTCCTTATCGTTTGTTTTGAATAACAGCTTCTTCATTTTTATGAAATCTACTTGTCTTTTTTCATTTCTTTTTCTTTTATGGCTTGATATTCTGCATCTGATTAAAGTATCTCTTCCTAATCCAAGATCACAAGCATCTAGAAGCTTTACCATGTTAGCAATTACATTAAGATCCATTACCACTTGGAGTTAATTTTTATATGATATAAAATTTGCTTCAAGGTTAATTTTCACATAAATATCTAGTTGACTAGTAGTGTTTTGTCTCTATTAAAACACAAGTTTAAAAAATGCAAGTCACATACCATTACTGCTTGGCATGTATTTAGCACTTGATTAATGTTAATGTTTTTATCTCCAGATAATCACCCTTAACTCACCTTCCTGACTCTGCAGAGAAAGTCAGGAGCATGATCTCTGTAGGATGTATCATTCCTAGCAGGGATCTCCTCTCACAAATTTAAGGCTCCACCTAATATTTAAATTTGTTTTTATTTAAAAAGAAAGTGAAGAATGGAAGCGCTGACTTCCTGTGCTATGAAGATGAGGTCTTTATGATCACACTAAAATACTTGCTAAAAACCCTTTATTCTTTTCATGGACCTCTTCGTTTTACTCTTCCAAATGTGAAGGTAACTATGTTCTGTATACATTTGCTGCATGTATAGAAATTCCTCTTTTGCTTTCAAGAATTCATGATGTCCCCTGAGCATAGTCAGGGGCTGGCCCTTTCCCCCAAGTCTTTCTGCCCACCATGCAACTACCACTGAGCCCCTCCCACCACGAAAGATTCCCAGGACTTAAGAATCAGCATTGCAGTCTGATCCTTCGCTGCAGAAAATTCTGACTTCTAGGGATTCTTGTACTATTCATAGAAGGATGCCAGGCCTTTCTAGGAAGCACTGTGTTCTCTTTTCTCTCGTTGGGACACTCATTACTGTTTGCATGGCCAAGGAAAATTATAGAAAGGAATGGCTTGTAAGGATTACTCATGGTGTACAGAGAAAAGGTCAATGCTTTCTGTCCCAATCTCCTCCTGCGTCCACAGACGTGAACTGGGGCTCGTCCACACAGGCGCTTTCCTATGTGAGTGCGTTAGACAACGCTCTGGAGTTAACCACGGTGGAAGACCACGTGAAGAACTTCAGGTAACTTTGCTGTCTCAAACATGCTGGTGTTCCATTTTAGGAGTGGCTTTGCTTTAAGGGACGTGAATTCACCGGGGTAGTGACAGGCTTTGTAGATATCCTCCCAGAAGGGGCTGTGTTTTCACCATAGCACTTCCTGCAAATGCACACTGCTTTCTCTGCAAGCTGAGCTATGTCTACCACCCAAAACCGCTGCCCCTCAGAGTGCCAGGTGTCATCTCGCTTGCATGGAGATAGAGAAGTTGCTCAAATGACCTGTGTCAGAGGGATCTTGACCATTGGTATTGAACCATTTGTGTTAAGACTCTGAGGCTCACTGATTCCTTTAGGAGAAGTAATGCTTCAAGCTCTCCATGCGCTCTACCTTGTTTTAAATGTATCTCACACAGGCTGGCCGAAAGCATGAAGGGAGATGGGGGGAAAACACAGGTTGAAGAGAGATGGGTTTGTTCAGATTCGGGGTGGTATAGTACCCACTGGGAAGAGGGCAAAGGGAACCCACTACCACCATTTTCCCTTTCTGTACTCATGCTGTGACTGCACTAAAAATGCAATGGTGGCAAGTGGGTGGCCAATGTGGTTCTAATGGGAACCCAAGAAGCACTTGGGGGAGAGACAGTCCCAGGTTCCTGTGCCCTCTGCACTTGCCATTCCATAGGGCAGGAGTTCTGGGTCCAGCCTCCTTATCATGGCTTGTCCTTTTTTTCTCTTCCTGACCTTCAGGCCCCAGTGCATTGTCCTAACTGGGGGACCCATGACGAGACCTGCTCTCTTGGACATAACTCATGCCTTCACCAAGAACAGCGGCTTATGTATCTGCTGTGAAGTCTTTGTGGTAAGAGACACCTCACCCATAGAAAGAGCCTTTTCTCCCGGTCCATGGTGGTTATTTTAGGTGAGCAAAGAAAGGCCCCTGCGGTAGTAGGGAGATAGCAAATAGCTGGAGAAAGGCCTTCTTCCTTGATGTATAGAGCAAGGGCCACAGCAGCCCGTGAGCCTGAATTGAAATGGATAGATGGATGTGTTTCCAAAGGAGATCAACTAAAAGTGATAAATGTCACCAAATGGCAGACTGGAAGTCAAGAAAAAAAGAACTGACTCAGAAAGAAAATGCAGGCTGATGACTATCCCCAAAATGTAAGGGGGGAGGATGAGACAAACAGAGCACTGTTGTATAGATTACCTGAGAGGAGCGACCCAACATAACGGCCATAAATGGCAACCGCACAGGGCATTTAGCTTAAATATTTGGGTAAACCTGTCACTACAGATATCTAGGGGATCAAACCAAATTCCCTGTGCCTCAGATAAACAAAGCTAAATAAATTCCTTTTTGTTCAGGAAATATATGCTTGAATGATAATAATATATTGCTAGTTTCTCTCAGAGATATTCAAAGCAGGTGCGAAAAATATATCATAACTATTGACCAATTTTTCAGGTAGAGAGAAACTACTGCAATTATGATTTAAAAGTCTATACCTTCCAGACTAGTCTATCCCTCTCACTCTTTACTCTCTCTCTTTCTCTCCTCCTGTCCTCAAAATCCTCATCCATCAATGTATTTTTATAAATAAGAACTTATATATTTTTCAAAGCACTTTCTTATTGTTTTTCTTATCTGATCGACCGCAGCCTAATGAGGCAGGAAAGAAAAGAAGCCCTGTTATCACATATTGACTGGGAAAACAAGATTCAGAAATCTTGCGCTGGATCACGTAACAAAAATGTGTCAGTATCGGGATCTCCATTCAGGACGCCTGAGTGTGCCCATAGTGTGCCAGGCGAAGGCACACCCTGGTACACTCTGGCCAGACCCCTTTGTGTCACCTTCTGCTGCCATCTGCAAAGGAAGAGGCTGGCAGGAAGCTGTGTGACCCGGGCAAGGATCAGTCGAACTGTGTGACAAATATGAGAGCTCATGTACCCTGTCACCCAAGCAGTGCACAGCATCCTTTTATACTGGGTGATATCCCAAATGCTAAATGAAAGAAGCTGGTCATAGTCTCTTTCCTGTCGGTGCCTAGACAGGGACAGTAATTCAAACAATAAACTAAATGCAATTATCCCCAAGCGGGTGGAGAGACTCCTACAGAATCCCTAAGATTGACAGGTTAAGCAATGGCCAGCTGTGACTCTAGAGGATTTCTAAAAAGCTTATCAAGAACCTTCTTTGGTATTATCAAGTTAGGTGCCCTGGATTAGTGGATTTCATTTTGGCCAATATGATAGAGGAGCCAATTTTGATGGAATAAGCAGTTTGGGGCGTTTTTCTTTTCTAGCAATTTAGAGAAAACTTAGTTTAGCAGGCAATAAAGTATCTTCGTATTGGAGAAATGAACTGGGCTTACAAACATCATATATTGGCAAGGGAGAGAAGGTCTTTGACTGAGACAAGAAATATTGCTTTTAATTAACCCTTTGTTGCTTATGTGTGAATAAAGGTGTATGAAGTACCTAAGTCTATGACCCTAGTTGTGTGACAGGTGAGACAATGTCACATGTTACTGAACTGGTCTCTCTATGGGGGCCCCAAATGTCTTGCTCCCAGGTTCAGACAGCAGCTCTCTTGGGTTCAGAGAATTGTTTGTGCATCACCTAATGACTTTCCATTTATTTGGTATGAGCTCCTGGGTTGCTCATGCTGCCAACATTTTAGACTGCAGGTTCTATTGTCAATCATCTTTGCAAAGAAAGAGTTGGAAGGAATGTGGGAGAAATGAGCATATCTTTAGAAGTGATTCTCTAGAACACAATGGTCGACAGGTGAGCCACGCTTGTGGACATTGTTAAGTGGTGACTGATGATGATGATGATGATGATGATGATAAGGATGATAATGGTGACCATGGTGATGATGGTGATGATTATAAGAGAACAACAGTTCTGGCTTTAACTCTACAAAGCTGGTGCTTCTGGGCTTTTGAGATGAGCAGTTGAGTCCTTGTTTTGCCACCTGTTAGATGCAAGTCCACCAGGCTTACAATTCAGTCTCTTCAGTCTTCTCAATTATGAAACAAAGGTCATAAAACAGCACCTATACTCTCGGTTTACTCCAAGAATGATGGAAGATTGACTTTCAGGAGTCTGTTGGTATCTGTCATGTGGTAAAACTTCTATTCATGGTAGTTAATACTGTCATTGTCATTATTTTTGACCTGCTTAGTTGCCACTTGCTACCCAAAATACGTGGTCCTCAACAAAGACCTAAGGAACCCTCTTCCTTTAGAAGACCCAGACCCAGACACTGGGTTTTGAGCTTTTCTGGGTAGCCAGCATTGGCTCGTGCTGGAGCAGGGAGATGTGTGCTCCCCCAGACTCATTACAGATACGTGCAGCTGGCCCTGTGCTCCACCACTCCAGCCGTCAGCTATGGCAGTGTTCGCTTGGAGCCCTATTAGATAAACAGAGAAGACCCAGATCTAGGACCTGCTGGCATCATGGTGCTGCTAGGAGATCCAAGCACAGGGCCAGAGTCGCCATTTTCTTTTTTTTTTTTTTTTTTTTTTTTTTTTTGGAGATAGGGTCTCGCTTTGTGGTTCAGGCTGGCCCTGAGCTCAGCCTCCAACTCACATCACAATCCTCCTGCCTCTGCCTCCCGAGTGCTGGGATTATAGGCATGAGCCACCACGCCCGGCACTGTGGTATGTGGTACTGGTTGCTGCTGGGTGTGGGTCTCCACACTCAGTATTGTTATGTGGTTACCGGGGAATCGAACCCGGGTCCTTGCGCCTGCGAGACAGGCACCGGAACCACTGAGCTAACTCCCCAGCCCCAGAGTCGCCATTTTCTGAAGCCCAGACTTTTCCAGGACTCAAGGTCACAGCCCTCAGGGCCTTAACTACCCATCACTTCTACCCATCAGATCCTCTTCCCCTTTTACCTTCCTTTTCCTCACTCAGCCTTAAGATTTCAGAAGAGATTCTCTTTATTGAGACAAATTTGATAAATCATTCAAAAGAAGTCAGCTTGGAAATTTTTAAAATATTGTCTGTTCTTCTCATTTGAACTACCATAGAATAAATCAGTGAGTTCTAATCCCAAGAGGCTTTCCATTCAGCATGTAAACAGTTATGTTCTTTTTGTGTCTTGATCCTCTCACCATAGAAAGACGAGAGGGAGTTGGACTCTTCCGACATCACTCACACATCCAAGTACAGCCAAGTTCAGTGGGTCAGCAAAAGATAAATGTTAAGGCAAGAGCAGCAAATTGTAACTTCCATCAATTCAGCCCTATTTCCCATGACATTGATAAGCCCTGTCTGTCTTTGTCAGTTCCTAGCAGGTGAAGCAATAGCTGACCTGGCTATATAGTATAGTCAGGTAATTCTCTGGCACACTGTGCCCGGCTCTATAAAGCCTTGTGGTGTGGGTTCCTGATTCATCCATGCCATACTGGGCATCATAGGATTTCAACAGTTCTGCCACCTGAGCTCTCAGTTTTAGATTTAAAGCCAAGTTTTCTTTTTAAATTAGAACAGTAACTAGATATTTTTAAACACTGAAAGTTGATTCTGTTGATCAGGAATTAAGAATAGAAATCAGGGAAAGCCAGTATTACAAAAACTATGGCCCTACTGAAGAAGGGGTACCTTTCATCAAGTTACCCTGTGTCATGCTGGTGATTGGAAAATAAAGATTTCTTTTCAAGATTTTTTCTATTTCTATTTCAAAGTGCTAAAAATAATAGACTAACTCATAAAGTTTACATTTTTGTAGATCAAAACTGATGGATACCAATGATGTCATGGGTCAGCAATATAAAATTGCTGAGACACACTTTCTGAATCTACCAATTAGCACCTGCTAAGACGTGTTATAGATACTTCCACTGTCTTTTAAGAGAGATCAAGCAGTAAAAGACCCAGCTAAAGTCCTCTCTTGATGACAACTTCAGACGCGAGGGTTCTTCCTGTGCAGAGACACTGTTATCTAAGTTTTGTGGGTATTCTCATCATTTCACACATCTATGGTGACTTAAATTGTCTGTGTTTTAGTATGTCCTCCATTCTTGTTGCAAAGAAAAATGGGAAGGCTGCTGATCATCTTCCTCATGTACATCCCTTGTAACTAACACCTTGGTAATATTACTCATTTTTTTAAAAAATTTGTAAAATATCTGCAATGCTCCTGTGTGTGTGTTGGTGGGTGAGTAGGGGGGTGAGTGTAAATCCAGGGACTCTGCATCCTAAACAAGAGCTCTGCCATTGAGTTACATCTGTAGCCCTTTTAAAATTGTATTTTGAGAGTAGGTCTTGCTAACGTACTCGCCTCAGCCTCCCTGGTGGCTGGGATCCCAGGCGCACACAGCTGGGAATAGAATAATCTATCTAGAGCTGCCTTGGTATTTTCTCATGAGAATTTCTCAAGACAACTCAGACAAAACAATGTCTCCTAGTTCTGTGGCATAGTGCAGGACAGTTCAGTCCCGGAAAACTCAGAGGAAACCAAAATTCTAGTTGTTTTTCTGTTCTAAACCTCTTCTGAGTCCCAACTTAAAAATGTATTACAGTCAACAACACATCTCCATCAGCACCTCGCAAATCCTCCACTTGACTTGCTTCTGTCACGCTCATCTCATCGCTCTGGCCACTTTAGGCAGCAGCTCTGGAGTCCTCTTTCCTGAGTGTCTTTTGTTTCCTGTCGCAGCTGCCTCCATGGCCACCACCACTCCAAAACCATTGACTTCTCATGGTCCTTTTGATTTGAGGAAGAATCAGAAGTCGCATGAGTCCTCACCCGGTGAATAAGGTGGAGGAGGAGACACTGATGTCTTTATTTGATAAAAAGTACCACAAACATTTGATCAACAAAGTATGATTTTAAAAGTACAGTGACTGTTTACATTAAAAGTCCTTACAGTAAAAGAAATGCTGCCATTCACCCTGCACAAAATACTTAAAAGATTTTCCCTTGCTTATAACACAATTATCTCATCATTCCTGGCAACGTGTCTTCTTCTGTAATAAGTTTTTCTTAAACTTACACACTTGCCATGTGTTTTGGTCACCTCTTGCATGTACAAAGCATGTAAAGTTTCTTTGTTCAAATCCTGGATGAGTGTGTGTGCTCATCACTTGGGTGCCGACTAGAGCCACGCTGTCTGAGCAAGAGGGGGCGGGATCTCGTTCTTGTAGTTGCGCCACTTCTGAATGTCGAATGACTGTGCTCCGTGACGTCTTCCCACCATGTCAGTCTGCTCTATTCACACTCCATTTGCTTTTTTTTTTTTTTTTTTTTTTTAGGTTTTTGGAGACAGGGTCTCACTTTGTGGTTCAGGCTGGCCCTGAGCTCAGCCTCAAACTCACATCACAATCCTCCTGCCTCTGCCTCCCGAGTGCTGGGATGACAGGCGTGAGCCACCACGCCCGGCACTGTGGTATGTGGTACTGGTTGCTGCTGGGTGTGGGTCTCCACAC
>PVIR01009355.1:0-20004 GCA_004026965.1 Petromus typicus | reverse complement strand
CATTTGCTTTTGCAGCCTTGCTTCACATTAATAAGTTTGCTGCAGGATTTAATAATCACTTTTGTGAAAAGAAGATTCTACATGAAATATTCTTATGGCTTCCCAGTATGGCAAATTTAGTCATTAAAATGAATCTCTCTGTCACAATTAATGTTTAATCTAGAGTTTTGTAGTAGTCATAGACTTACGTTAAACGGTGTTTATTTAAACAAATGTCTGTCCCCCAGGGGCTCACAACTTGATAGATCATGGGGCCAACATCTTTCTTAGCTGCTGGTTGACCTTCTAATGGCAGTTGTCACCATTGAACTTCCATCCGTGACATAATCCTTTCCTGGCAGGTGGATCCTAACATGCCCCAGGAAGAATGGATATCTTGGCAGCCCTGAGCCCCCAGCCACATTTGAGCCCAGCACCGTATTTTTCCTCGATCTCCATCTTTCTGTCACTGTCCTCCTGTGTCTCTACCTTCTGCGCTTCACCAAAGCTTCTTGTTTTTTAACTTTACCTTAAGTGAATCAGATTGTTTCAGAAAATTGGCAGATTCTAGAAAGTAAATAAGTATATGAAGAGCTTGATCCAATTGAAGCAGAATACTAAAGTGGAAGAGCCCACAGATCTCACCTACCTCTGAATAACAGAAATGTAACACTATATCTGTTAGCCAATTGAAAAGTTAAAAAGAAATAAGTTATCTTCAGTAATTTATTTTGTTTAACTCAATACACCCACAATGTTATTTCAACATACAATCAACATGGAAATATTTGTGAGATATTTTAATTTTTTGGACTAAGAATGTGTGTTATATTTCTAATGCATCACTGTGTGAAGCCAAATGCCAAAACTAACACTCTCTAGCAGCAGGTAGATAAGAGCTATCTTCCTGGATGGTGACTTATTTGTATAAACACAGAGCACATGTCGAGAGAAGACATGTGACTAACCCCAGGTATCAGCAAGTCAGTGCTGAGTCAGGTCTGAGCCTCCTGCCCTCAAATCAGTGTCCTCCGGCTCCGTCTCCAAACAAACACAGTGGCATAGCTGGCTCTAGGCCTTCAGGACAATGGTGAGCACTCACTTAAGATAAGAGAAATAATTTTGGGTGAGTGCCTGTGCTCCCCAGCCATCGAAGTATGTGTCTACTTAGAAGATGGTGCAGGAGGAAGAATGTACTCCCATTAACAGAATAAGATTTCGCAGTTCAGAGATCATCAGTTGCCTCCAAAGGGGCGCCCATTAGATTTTAGGCTGGCCGGGAGTCTTTTCCATGCAAAGCAATACCCTTTCTCTCCATCAAAATGCCTCCAAGACTGTGGCCTAAAGACCAGTCATATCTAAAACTTTTAGACACACAGAAGGTCAAGCCTGGCCGCAGACATACACACTGCTTTGTCCTGACCCCGAGTTATTCTTATGAAATCTAAGAGAGCTATGCAAGTACAAATCTCTTCATCAACTGAATTTCTTAGAGAAAGCAGTAGATTTGTCCCATCTGGGACAATGCATAATGAGAAATACCTATTGAATTAAAACTGGGGAATAGCAGGAATGGAGACTTTGAAGAAAGAACAGTCAAGAATAGAACTTGTAGTTAAAACTCAGCTTCAGAACCAACTCTGGACCTGACGGCCGTCTTTGTACAACAGCCGCGTCTTTCCCCCTTCAGCTTCCCGCTCTCTGCTGTCACAGGTGCGGGAACTTTCCCACCTTAGCGTGGAGGAGCGGGGTGTTGAGCGGGGTGTTGAACGGGGTGTTGAGCGGGGTGTGCAGGGAATGCGGACCAGGCAGCGTTACAGGGAAGCCAGGCTGCGCCCAGGCTCGCCTGCCCTTCGTAGCTCCTGGCTCTGGGCTCCCAGAGCTCTGTCGGGGTGGGGGCTCTGGAGGAGACACCTGCGGTTCCTGGACCCGGCTCTGGCTCTCCAGCCAAAGCTGACTGTTGTTCACCCCGACCAGCCTCTTGGTTCATATTAGCCATGTCTTTTCCATCGGCCGCGGTGCCCTCTCTTCCCCTCTGTCAGACGAGAGCGTTCGCTAACTCCGCGGTTAGTGACAAGTCCGGACAAGCGGGGTGGAGAGTGTTAGATCTAACCTCGAAAGGTTAGATCTGCAGGCGACATCAGGACAGTGTTTTCCCTCTCCCGTCCCTTGGCTCAGGCGGCATCGCCGGCCGTGTCTGTCCCCTGCGATGGGTCACGGCGGGGCTGCTCACCTGTGTGTCTCTGCGTCACCAGGGGCCGCGCAAGCTGTGTGTCAAGGAGATGAACAGCGGCATGACGAAAAAGCAGGCCTGGCTTATCAAGAACAGGGTCAAGGCCTTCTATGCTGCAGTGGCGGCGGACTGCTTCAGAGACGGCGTCCGCAGCCTCCTCCAGGTGAGCAGTGAGCTCCGCACCTCCCTGAAGCTCCAGACCGAGAGCTGAGCACCAGAGATGAGGGCAGGTGCTGAGAGATTCCCGTGATCACAGATGGCCAGGCGAGAGCCAAACCAGGGAGAGACTCCATCGCGGGGAAGCGTGAGCGGGAGGGGAAAACAAGGCGGCCTTGGCCACCAGCAGGCAGACAAGCTGCCCTGCACTTCCTGAAATGCAAATTGTTCTGGTGGTGGGAGACATCCGGGTCCTATTAAAACCCTGAACTCACCCTGTACATAGCAAGTAATTTAGCAAGTCAGCCACTGCTTTCCTTTTTTTCTTCTGCTGCTAAACACAGCTAAATAAATGCATGGTGATCAGGGCGTAAAATCTTCCAACTGCCCTGGATTATTTTTGGAATAGTGGATAAATGTAATCATCCCTAAAGCTCAGCATTAAAGTCCACAGTCTGCCATCTTTTCTTCCCTCATTTCCTTTTCTTTCCTTCCCTTCTTTGCCCCCTCTGTCATGGGTATATAGAAACTTTTTTCGGTTCCCGTATCTTAAAGTGCTAGAAAATCCTTAAAATAATCCAGGAGACTCAGAGTGGTAGGACATGGGCTCATAAAATGTTGGCTTTCAGAGCCTTGAAAAGCACCAGTTCTCTGTGTTCCAGCGGAGCACTCCAGTTTCAGAGCTCCTGTGTTCAGGGATGTGGGAATCCAGGCCCTGGTCTGGTACCTCTGACACTTCTGTGGCCAGAAAGACAACATGGCCGAGCTGGAGCGTCTGCAGTTAGGAGAATCTGAGGCACCTCTGGCTCTGACATACCTGCAAAGCCAACAGTAAGCCTCCTGTGTTGGTTAAATTATTGGTCACTTAAAATTACCTCGGAAGATTTATAAAGTAATAAAATTTCAAGTAGAAATGGGAATCCAGATGAAGAATAAGAGCAGGGCAGTGCAAAGCATAAATACAGGAGAGAATTCTTAGATTTGTCCAAAACAAATGGCAAAACAATTTCCCAAGCATAAATTCCTGTGAACTTCTCTGAATGCTGGGAGTCAGGCCAAAAAGCAGAAGAGAGTAGGATTCAAGTTAAGCACTGCCCGTTTCAGCAGCCTGGATAAAGCCATCTACCTCAGTACAAGTGACCACACCCCAGACTGCAGACATGGAGGAGACCGTGTCCATAGTGTACCAGACCAGCCAGGGGTTCAGGGACAGCTCCCAGGCCCTGGGAAGTTGCCTGCTGGATTCTAAGCAGAATACACTGACCAGCGGAAGGCAAAGTTTATTTCAGCTGTGTGACTGGTCCTCTCCACTTGAGACCATCTCCTCAGAAGTGCCCAGCTCTGGGCTGGGAGACTGAGGCAAAAGGGTCACAAGTTTGGGCCTAGCATGGGCAATTTAGCAAGACCTTATCTCAAAATTAAGCATTTTTTAAAAAGAGTTGGAGGTGTAGCTCAGTGTGAACTTTCAATCCCCACTACCACTAGATAGATGATAGATGATAGATAGATTGATAGAGAGAGAGATGGATAGATGGATAGATAGATGGATGATAGATGATGGATAGATAGGTGATAAATAAGTAGATGATAAATAGATGGTAGATAGAGACTAGGTAGATGATATAGAAATAGATGGATGGATAGACAGATAGAGCTCATCTCTGACCATTTCTTTTCCATTCTTTCAATCCTGGTCACCTTCCTATGCTCCCAATGTTACCTGTTCTTTCCACCTTCACTTGTCAACATCTAACCCAACGCCAAGACCCTCAATACACACCACCTGTGCTGGGAACTGTGACCCTCAGCTGGGTCAAGCTTCTGCCAATGTCTCCCTAGGTGCCCCCACTGCAACCACAGTTATTTGTGTGTCTTTTCTTCTGAGTTCCTCAGAGCAATGAATCTTCTTCACTGCTCTCTCACAGCACCTAACATATCACTTTGCAATTAACAGGAGCCTGATAATATTTCCAAATTAAATTTGATTAACTGGAAGCCGTATCCTGTCAACTAACGGAGGGAAATGAAGCTTCTGATATGGAATGTAACCATTAATGATACCTCGTGCAAGGAGATTAGGTTTCGGAAACATGGCTCAGTCATTTCTTCAATAAATAATATAAGAAAGATTTCAGTGATCCTTGTATATAAAAGTTTCCCAAACACAGATTTTATTACTAATGACATTATGGATAGAACAGGTGGCCACGAGCTTTGAACCACTAAGTTGTAACGTGCGTACCTACAGTTACGCAGACCCTTACTTGATTTTAAATTATTGAACCATTTTAATGAGTGTGTCAGAAGAAATATAAATGACTGCTAATTTAGGAAAGCTACATTTCTGTCATCTAAAATCCATTTATGGCTGAGATGATTTAGAACTAATCTTTCTGTTTTATGCTTGGGTGCGAGTCTGAAGGACATGTACTGAAATGTAATCTAATCTTCAGAATCTTCAGGACGTTACTTCAGTGCTTCGTTGGATATGAGTTTTCATTCGTAGTGGTACTTTCCCAATTCGATAAGGATCATCCGTGTGTTTGTGTCCTCTGTTTAGGCCTCGGGCTTAGGAAGAATGAAGCCAAACACTCTGGTGATTGGATATAAAAAAAACTGGAGAAAAGCTCCCTTGACAGAGATTGAGAACTATGTGGGAATCATCCAGTAAGTGATGGCTTTGGGGATGCACGCTTGTTTGTCATGCACTAACCAGGGCAGTACATAACCCCAACTGCACATAACTGTGCCTGGCAGACGAAATGGCCTACACACGGCACATCTGCCAGTACACTCCCATTTTTTACCAAAATAGGAAAGCACAGTATGTCAGGGCAGGTGGCAGGGGCCACCTAGCATCAAAGGGACAGGTGAATGTTTAAAAGTTACAACCTTACAGGCTACTTATTAGACTGAACACAAGACAGCTAGGTAAGGAAGGATCTGGTCTTTCAAAACAACTGGATGGTTGGGTTGGCTGTAGAGTCCAGGATAGACGTCTTCTGAGACTTACATAACGTATGCATTATCCCTGAATCCCAGACCTCGCTCCACTGAGAGGGGTCCACGTGCCAAGTGCTACTGCCACCAGATGTCCCAGTTCTGATTATGCACAGAAGGAGAGTTTCAGGCGGTAGGTGACATCTAATGGCTAAGTATTTGAGGAGTTTTGAGAAAGAAGTGACAATGATAAATCTTAAAGAACTACCAGAACTGGGCTAACATCCTTAACATCAGCTGTCCCATTTAATTCTCACAAGAAACCTTTGAAATAACTACTATTATTGTTTTGGTTTTACTGGTAGGCACAAAGACAGTCAAAATTAAGTAACATGCTAAAGAAACACAAAACTTACTAAGTGGCAGAGCTGAGACTCCACTCCAGGACCGTCTGGGTCCAAAGTTCAAAGACAAACCTCAAACCTATGCTGCCCCCCAAGGGCAGGGACACCACATCCTACCTGGTATAGTTTCTTCTTTTCAATAAGAGAAAACAAATTCTATGAGCAGAGAGATGCACATTCTGGAAAACCAAGCCTTTCTTCTAGGCTCAAAACTATTTCATCAGACAAAAGCAGCAATATCATTTGTGTCATTTGTGCCCAACCAAAAATAGAAAGTTTCCTGAGCCTGGGATCTGTCCGGGCCTTGATGTCACAACAAAGAACACAGGGCAGGCCCTGATTTCTCACTGGGGGATGCAGAGCATGCCCTGAGGGCTCTGGCTTCACTTAAATGTCCACGCGAAACAGAACAGAAATCCCACCCTCCAAAGCAAGCTTGTAATGAGCACAACACCCACCATCATTTAGGTGCATTTGAGCAAGGCAGTAACAAAAGCCTTCTAAACTCTGTTGAAAAGAAGCATGAGAAAATGGTCTCCGTTGTCTGAAATGATAGGCATTACTCACCCCACAGACATTTGCTTAACAGTCCTTCTAGTATATGGAGGGCACATATTAGACACATCAGTCCCCAGCCATGCAATACTGGAAGCCACGGGCTGCCCTCTGCCTCTGACGCAGAACTTGTGGTGCAACAGTCAAGGTGGGGCTGCACCTCCCTCACAAGGCGCTAGGCACATGGCTTACCTGGCAGCATGGCTGCCATGTTGCCTGCACCACCCCAGTCTTCGGAGCCAGCAGTAGCCAAGTCCATGTCACCACATTACCTGGTCTCATTTCACTTTTAGGCATCCCTGTGACCCACATGGCCCACTGTGTGATCCAGATGATCTTTCCTATCTAAACTCCTCAGCCTAACACCACCCACAAAGCCCCTTTTCCTCTATAAGGAAACATATTCCCAGAGTCTAGGGATTAGGACATCCTTAAGGACCTGTTACTCAATGCAGGAACCAAATTTTTTTTGTGGAACACATTGTCTATTTTTTGTAACCAAGAACAATTAGTGACAAGATTTATTCATACAGAGTTTATTTGTGGCAAATTTTGCCAAAAGAATCTATTTTGGTAAATGAGGATCCTTCATAGTTTGATTTTTTTCTTTATTTGAGACAGGGTCTCACTATCTAGCCCAGGCTGGCCTTGAACTCATGGTGATCCTGCTACTTCTACTTCCCATGTGCCAGGATTATGGACGTGAGCCCACCACACCCAGCTTTGCTGTTTGAATTCTGAGTAAATATTTATACTACATGGAGCTCACTTATATCAGTTGAGAGCTCAGGGTGACTGTGGCTATTGGGACCTTGTTTGCCTATAGCGGGCCATCAGCAACTGCAGGGCAGATATGAGGGACCCTAATGCTGAGGGCCCTGGTTCTCACCCTGCCGAAGGTTACATGAGTGGCTCCCACAAGTGACTCATAACCAGGGAAATGTGAGCTGCAGGGACGGGGACCAGGTGACCTCACTCATTGGGCTGGACATGCAGAAGGCACAGAGCTGCCCTCGGATACACAGCATCTCCACGACAAAGCCTTGCTCCAAACACGGTCTGTATCCAGAGGCAAAGGCTTCCTGGAGGGACCTGAGACTGCTGAGCCCTGCGCTGTTATCAGAAATGCTGTAGAAAAAAAGAAATAAAAAGTTAAAAAATTTTTAAATTAAAAAAAAAAAGAAACACTGTAGAAGGAGCCAAGCTTGAGGCAAAGATGGGAGGCTGCACTTTAAAGGGCCTGCAGCCAGTAAAATGCTCTGTAGTAAGCGTATCCATGATGGTTTTGCTCACTTTATAAAACCCTAATTCTTTTAAAAGTACGTTGAAGGCTCTTTGTCAAAATTCTAGCAAGTGGTATTATTTGAATAAATTGGCTATAGAGTAAATGATTTGGTTACTGCTACCCAGAATGTAATTTTAAAAGATTATAAAGGAAAAATAAACACATGGAAAAGGCATCAGCTCTTGGCGGTATTCTAATGTGAATTTTAACATTTTCATAATATCAGAATCCTAAGAGCAAGATGAACATTTGTCCAAAGCTTGAGGATTAATAGAGCCATTCAAAGCACTAATGACCTCGTTTCCCCTTTCAGTGACGCATTTGACTTTGAGATTGGCGTGGTCATAGTCCGGATCAGCCAAGGGTTTGACATCTCTCAAGTTCTTCAGGTGCAAGGTATGTACTTTATTTATTCAACCAACAAATACTTCCTGAGCTCCTGTGATGCGCCTGACGTTCTCTAGGCCGTTAGGGAGCGGTGAACGCCAGGCCACAGAGGAAGCTCCCTGCCTGGACCTAACTCACTGCTGATGGTGCATCCTCCCCAGCGTTCACCCTCTGCTCAGTCGAGACGCCTGCTCCTGCTAACCAGAGCCTCACAGGAACTCTGCATAGTCATCAAATGCTTTTCCTTATCACAAAACCAGCATCAAGGACAATCAACACCTTCAGTAAAAATAACCTGCCAAATTAATTTCTGCAAGGTGTTTCAGGAAATGAAGATTAATTCCTTCTTCAGAAAAACATGTATTTCACTCTGCAGGGCCTATGGACTGGTTTGTCACTAACATGTAATTAACCCTGAATAGACCAGGCTGCACGTCACTAATCTAAGTCAAAAGCAGGCAGGCACACTAACTCAGATGTATGGCTCTCTGCTTTTTCCCTTTGGAGAATTCAGGATACTTATTTAGTCTCAGAACTGAAACAGACCCTCTTTGCTTATGGAGTAAAGATCGTGCGGAAAGGGCTCCTGAGCAACTGAGACAGGACAAGAGCTATTTCCTCTGCTGAACATCACGTAGGATCCGTTGATGACAGGCCACCAAGACTAAGGGGCCTACGGGTGCCTGTGCTGTAGGTACTGTTGGGTGAAGTGCTTGGTGAATAAGATCACTAGGCGTGGTCTGTACCCTCAGGAGACTCCTCTGAGTCAGAGAAACGGTGATTTATTAGTATGATAATAAGTATAGGTAAGGTATAACGGAAAGAAATAAGGGGGCCCATTAACCCCCAAAAGGCTTCCTGGTGATATTTAGTTTGTGATTCAGTACACAAGGAGTTAACTAGGCAACACTGAGGGAGAGGAAAAGAGAGAGAGAAGTGAGGAAGGAGCTAGGAAACGGAGAAGGAAGAGCGGCTTTAACACAGAGACAGACAGTGTCCCTCAATCCCCTGCGGGAAATTGTCCTGGAAGTGTCCAGGGAGCTACAAATTGTCCTGCTCTTCCAGGAGGGTTCTGAGTGACACGTACATTTGGGCTTATTGGCTAAATTGTCCTCCTGCCAAATTCCTGTAAAAGTTCTGTTTGAGAGCTCAGAATGTAGACTGTATTTAGAGATGGGGGTCTTTCAACAGGGTTATATCTGTAGACCCAAATCCAATAACCCTCATATCCTTACAACAAGAAATTAGGACACAAGCCTAGGGGTCACATGTGAGGACACAGTGAGAAAGCAATCGCTTTCAAGACATAGAGAGAGGCCTGACGGGAGAATTGTATCTGCTGATCCATAGGTCTTAGAATGCCAGCCTCCAGGTCTTAAGAAGCCAAATTCTGCTCTTTAAACCATCTGTTTGCTGGTTTTGATAGCAATTAAGGTGGAAGTTGAAACTGTGGTGCCCCAGGGTATAACCCGGAGTGTGTGCTGTTGCGCTCTCCAAGCACAGGAAAGGAGCCCTCCGGGAAGGAGCAGGGGAGGACAGGAGGGAAGGGAAGAGAAGCCCGAGCCTGATGTCAAAGGGAGGGCTCAGAATGGGAGCAAGCCGCACATGCACACACAACCGAGAAAGCCAGTCAGATAGTGAGTGACACAACATAGTTGACAGGACATAGACAAGCCCGGCAAGAGCAGTTTCTCCAGAGCAGTGCTGTCCGAGTCCACGTTGGTCAAGGAGAGATGATGAGGTGATAAGAAGAGAAGATGGATGTGGCCGCCGTCTGGGGAGTCTAGGATGAGAGGACTGAGATGGCAGGGATTTGTTACAGGAGGTGTGCAGACCTGGAAGGGAGGCCAGACATCTTCCCAGCCAGGCAGCGGACACAGGAGAACGGGGAGAGGGGAGATATCGGCAGAGAAAGGGACAGTCCCTGGAGCGAGAGCCGGAGGAACAGGAACCCAGAGCAAGACATGGATGGCGGGCTCCTCCAGAAAGAAAGAAAAAGGAGCAGAAGAGGTAAGGGCTGGTGGCGAGACACACAGCCCGGTGACAGTGGAGAGGGGAACTGAGGAAGACTTGGGGCTCTCTGACAGAGAAAGGCATCCTGGGAAAGCTTCCATCTCCTGGCGTTGTCAGCCTCATAGTTGGGGGCTCTTGCCTCTGACGCAGATCCTCTCCACCTGCAGGTTAGACACACACTGCCACTCCACAGCCATGATTAATTTCTACTCACTAGCCTAGTGTTTGAAAGAAGGAAATTAAGAAGACCGTGACTCACACAAGAGACAGTGGTGAAATCTGAGATTGGGGAACGGCAAAAAGCTGTCTCCTATGTCCCTTCAAACACCCACCTTAGCACCACACACCTGTACTGAGGTAGACTGATTCCACGATAACAAGGACCCAATCCTAAAACCTGACATATTACTACCTATCTAGTTTCACTGTAATCCTTTTCTGGCTTTTGTGCCGTAACATTTTTCCATCTGAAAAATGAGAATGAAAAATGCAATTTATATTAGATTATTCACTTGATTGTGAATTATGTTGATCTCTTGGAGCTGTGAGAAACATGATCTGGCTGAAAAAGAATGCTTCTACCTTTCACTGTTCCATCCACTGAAATGGGCCATCAATTTATTTTTATAAAGCTGTACAGTAACTAATTTCTGTAGAAATTTTCAAAGAACCTGGCACTGAACTGCATCCTCTTTTAATTTCCCAAGGGATATAGCCTATTTAAATCAACTTTGATGTTTGAAATATTTCTACTTCTTAGTTAAGAAAGGGAAAATACAGTTGGATGCTAATAAAATAATTATAAGGACCAAGTATCTAGGATAAACAAACAAAAAGAATATTACACAAATACATGAAGAGCATGGATAAACAACATAATGACAGAAATTAACTTTATGCTGCAGTTCCATGCCTTATCTTGAAGTTTATGTAATTTATGACACAAATCTCATATTACATTTTGAATTGGAAGAAATAAGCTTGTGTTTCATTTTATTATACTGTAATATAGAGCTTAATAAGAGCCTGATAAATCTTAAGTATTGTGTTGTTCTATGTTAATGATTATCATCATAGCCTTTCTACCACAGCACCATGGTGTCATCACAGATTATAATATAAAGGGAATATTAGCAATTCAGAGTGCCCATATACTGTAATTAATAAAGCAGGGAATCAAAATCAGCTTTATAGGTAATTTACCAGCTAATAATGATTATTTCTATGCTGTGTCACTGGCTTATATGAGGAGACTAACTTTGTATAAGATCAATGCTCATAACATTCTATCGTATGTACTGTAGCGACCTACCCAGGAGTGATTTCTCTCAATAAATTACTGCCTGACAATGTGTACATACACACACACACACACACACATTGTCCTCCCTGTCTCTCTCTCTCTCTCTCTCCCTCTGTCTCTCTCTCTCTTTCTTCAGTGTTTCATATTTGTCACTTCCCAGGGGAATTTAGCAAGTTTGCCAACTACAACAAAGACTCCAAATTGTACTGGTAGAAAATAAAGTGGTGAAACGTGATTCGTAATATATTGCGGTCAGGTGTGACGTGTAGAACTGCACGATTTATGGCCATCGGAGAGCACGGTGATAGTGCTGCGTCTGATCGAGTGGCTCTGCAGAATAAAGACAGATGGCGTCGCAGTGAGTAATTACTTGATTGGAGCCGCCCACCGCAGATCGCTTCCTGCTTCAGTTCAGCTGGGCTTCAGCACATTGATTGAGAGGAGCATTTATGGCTTGGAGTTGATTGACCAAGGAAAGAATCCTCATTTAATAATTAATAAAGAAAAAGGCTGGTGGACAGTGGGAGGGGTGATTCTCCCGCGGGCTTCTCCGCTATCCCGTCTGCTACCAGATAATTGACTGCAGTCGGTCCTTCGGATGCAAAGCAGATGGCCATGTGTAGGTCACTGCCTGTATCTAAAAGACACCATTTTTTAAAAGATAAGAAGGGTGATAGAATAGTTGAGACCATTTTGACAGCTAAATTGAATTTCAAAATATAGTCACTGCAATGAGTTAACATATATTCAGTTTATCAAGGCCTTGAAAAATACGGTGACCAGCGTCGAGAGCATGTGTCGTCTGCTTGGCAGCGTGGCTCAGGGCTCTGTTCTCACGAGGAGACTTGTTAGGGGCAGGAAGGTGGGAGGGAACAGGTCAGAAACCCTCTGTCAGCCAAGAGCCCGGAGGTCTGCGCCTTTCCTCCCACTGTGACAACCTCGGCATTCGCTTACAATCTTAGAAGTCAGGGCACATCCCGGAAGAGGGAGAGGCGCAGGAGATTGGCGTCACGAGCTGTGTGGCCTTGGAAAAACGACTTGAACTCTCTGAGCTCAAGACTCCTTTCAGCAAAGTGAGGGTCCCGACCAGCCGAGCCTGCACCCCAGCATCGGTATCCGATGACACACGAGGTGGACAGTGCTACAGTCGCTGCGCTGAAGATCGCACAGGTGGTGTCGGTGGCAGCTGCGGCGATGGAGGAACTGTCTGTCAGCCCCGTGGAACTCCGTGTCCACCTACCCGTGCACACTCCCTCAGCGAGCTCTGCCCTCTGGGAGTCTCATGTATACTTCTGCGAGTCAGCTGGCCAGGGCTCCTGCTGAAGGAGAAATTCTGACACAGACTCGAGACTTCCCATGCACAGATCGTAGGCCAGGCAGGACGATAATGCGCAACAATTTCGGACAGCACTTCTGTTAGTTAGGACCGGGCATGGGAGGAGCCCTGTGCCGGCCAGGCCCTCGAGCACCTGCAAAGTGAATCGTTAAGAATTAACTCGAATAAGAGCCTGCGAGATCACTGAGCAAGTGGCAACCCCACCGTTGTGTGAGTCTGAAAAAGCCAAGATAGAAAAAATTTTAAAAGAGCCCATTTTCGCCCTTGGAGCAGACGCCATCCGCCTCTGTCGCTGTGGTCTTTGAGGAACTGCTGCAGCTGAAGGTTCAGGCAACATTTGGCTCGGTGTCGCGGGCGGGGCTTCTGGGCGGCTCTGTCCTGGGCCCGCTGCGCACTCACCTTCCGGCAAGCTGTTGGCACAGCTCCCGGTCTGCCCGGCCAGCTGACTCGCTCACAAAAGAGGATTTATCTCTTCTCCTTCTTTGTCCAAACTACAGGACAAAGAGCGTGGCAATTAGCAGCTAATCACAGGCTAAGCCAGGGCCTGCCAGAAAGAGGAATAGAGAAGCGCCGCCCGCGCAGGGAAGCACCTCCCACCTCCCGAGGTCCGCAGAGGCCGCCCAACGGCCTCGGGCGCCCCAAGGGGCTGGACGCGGCTAGGGCGCTGCCGCAGAGCCTCGGCCTGAAGTCTGGCTGCCGCCTCGGGGCAGCTCCCTCTTCTACCCTCTTCCTCACAGGCGCCTTCGCAATGGCATCTTCCGGGACGGCTGCTGGGGGCTTCTCTGGACATTGCATTTGGCACCTGCAAATGTTTAAATTCACTGATGAGGACTTGGAGGCTAATAGAGCAACGGTGGTAGTAGTAGTAATTAACCGCAGGAAAGTCCTCGTGGTCAGAAGCGCCGGGGATTTGGAGGCCAGCGGACCGCTTTGCTTTTGAACCCTGTAATTTATTAGGTGCTGTCAGACAGGTTACTTAACCTTTGCGAGCCTCAGTTTCTTTGCCTGTAAAATGAAGATAATCATAACAACCATCTGAGAGCTGTCAGGAAGGAATAAAACCCAGCTCATTCCCCGGCACCAGAAAGCATGCAACGAACCGTAACCTGAACTCCAGGGCTTCTCGCAGCGCCGTTCACATCCGCACCTGGGTCAAGGAGCGGGGGAAATATGCTGTCTGTGAATATAACTCATGACTGTTCTCCACAGAGCTCTAAAGCACCATGCAAAAAACAGTCATTTATTCTCTTTGCAAAGCTGGTAGGGTGGGGAAGGGTTAGTTTTCCACTTCACTGATAGGAAATGGAGGCCTAGCAGAACTCCACGACTTGTCTGATGTCACCTACAGCCAGGGATCCAGGACAGCGCTCTCGGGTCACAACGTCAGTGTCACAGGGGAGCAGCCCCTGTCTGGCCCTGAACAGCATCAGCCCAATTTCTCCAATTTTCTCTAGCTGCCGATCCTGAGAACCTTTGAAGCTTTGGAGAAATCACATGAGCGATTTGACCTTAAATCTCACGCCACTGGCAAAAGATTAATTGCTAAGACCTGGAAAGGGGCCGGACAGTTCTGTGGAGCTAAGTAGCAGCATCGTCCAGGGATGGGCCTGTCCTGACAGATTTCGTTAGTACATAATTGATAAATCGAGAGTTTGTGTAGCCTCGCTGCACAGATAGATGAGGCAGCAGGCTCCAGGGCTGACATTTACAGAAGCCTGACCAGAGTTTTGTGAGCCGCCATCTGGGTCTTCCGCCCTCCCCGGACCCTGCTCATCTCCCAGGCTCTGTTCGGGCCAGCAGTGGTGAGGCGGTGGGCCCCGTGTCCACGGTAAGTGAGCGAAAAGCTTGGCGTGGCTGTCACAGGCCGCTGGAAGCAGCCGGTCTTCCCTGACCCGCAGGGTGAGGTCGAAGCAGATTTGACCTATTACACAGCAGCTGGGGATTTTTCCTCACAATCTGAATCTCAAAAAGGTAGAAAGGCCTCAAGACTCAGATCAGAGCTTGGGTGATAGGTCGGAACCTGGGCCAGCTAGAGCCTCGGCACAGCCTGGGCCTGGCCGAAGACCCAGGGTCTCGAGGGCCTCGAGGGCCTCTCCACGGTGCCGGCGGCCCCAGCCACTCAGCTCTCTGGGCTTCGTCCACCACGTAAGGGTTGTGCTTCGCAGAACGGGGTGCTGGGTATTTTTCACTGCGGTTTATACTCAGAGCTCAGAGAAGTTTGTTGTAAGATATGATTATCTATGTAATTCCCGCTGTCTAGTTTCACATTTCTACTCCATAGGCAGAGCCGTGCACCTGGCACAAAATTCATGTATTTTTTTCAGTTTTAAAACATCTGACCCGGTGACTTAGGCTTGTAAAGCAGTGGCGTATGGGGTCCAGTTGTTTGTCTGGAATGGCAGTGAGCAAGGGAGGCATTAAAGCGCCTCTCCTGCCCTCACAAAGCAAAGCTTCAAGATGGTGACCGGGTATGTTCTAACTTAACGCCTGCAGCTGCTTTGTCTGAGCCAATTGTTATTACTTCCTGAATACAGTTACTGAAAGATGTGTCTTTTACCTCATCGTTCAGAAAAACATTCACACTGTGTGTCAGTGATCATCCTAAGCCTTAGAAGCAGTTATAGATTGTTCCGGGACACTTGGTCCGCTCGGCTCTCTAGCTGATGGTACCTTCTTCCCCCAGATGAACTCGAGAAGCTGGAACAGGAGAGGCTGGCGCTGGAAGCCACGATCAAGGACAATGAGGCCGAGGAGGGAAGAGGGGGCCTCCGAGGCTTGTTCAAGAAAGCTGGCAAGTTCAACATCACAAAGCCACCTGCTAAAAAAGGTCAGTCCTCCCAAGAAGCCACGAGCAAGGCTTTCGGCTGAGCCACGCTCAAATGCCGCTGCAAAGTTTTAAAACTTCCCTCCAGAAGGTGACACAGGTAACAGGTAAAAGCCACTGACATTTATCACTATCTTTAAGTATTCTGAACCATCTGACTATAAAAAGTTATTTTAAAATTATAATATTCCATAAGGGAAAAAAATAAAATAGTAATACTTGGCTTGGAAGTTATATAGTGTACGATTGAAACCTACAGTGAATTCACATCTTTAACAATACGTTGCAGTAAGAGACACATTGTCATTCATCTCCTGCGGAATCCTCCCCTGCACCTCAAACACACATCCCGTGGTCTCGCCTCTTTCTGTGACAGCTCTGGAATCCTTTCCTGAGTGTCTTTAAAGGTTGCACTGCCCTGGAGGCCTCGATGTCCTGAACTGATTCAAAAAGTCGCCCCCCCCCCCCGCCATGATCATTTGGACTTTGGGGAAGAGCCGGAAGTCACTAGGTGCCAGTTCCGGGGGATAAAGTGGCTGAGGATGCACAGTGATGTTTTTACGGCTGCCTTTGATTTGGACGGCGCTCAGCAGTGGCAATCATGTATTTTGATCGTGCTGCTTAGACACACTCAGAAAGAAGGACTTCCAGAATCCAGAAAGTGGCAGTAATGATGGGGTAGCCGTGCTCAAAGCAAAGGGGAGAATTTTGAGGGGAATTAACAACGAAATGTCCGTTACTGTGACAATTTTTAAATTTAAACATTCACCCTACATCTTCATCACCCCTTACATAGTGCTTCAGCAGAGTGGGTACCTGAAAATAGAAATGCATTTGTGGAAATGAGAAGGGGACAGAAAGTTCAGAACCAATATTCAAACTGTATGATCCGCACCCACTTTACCTTGCAGACACTTCACGGGACTTAAAATTGACTTCTGCAGCATCCAGTTAAAACCCTAACTTCAAAAACAGCGAACGGTATTGATTGCAAGCCAGGAGGGTGGACTTGGAAGTTCATGGACATTAATTATCATCTGTAGATTTTGGCTTGAGTGGTACACTTATTTCTGAGTGTCTGATACATATCCAAGGACAGAAGATCAAAGGATGAGAGAGCTCGTTATAAGTTTTATAAACGGTAGTTCAAACTGCCTGCTTTATTTATTTATTTATGGAAACGGCCTTTCAAAAACACTGCAGGTTTGCGATAAGTGAGGTCCACAGCGACCTCTGCTGGTAGAAAAATCAGATCATTCGCTTTTTTTTTTTTTCTTTTTTTTTAACTGGCCAGCTACCCTGAAGTGACTGAAGTTCATCTCCGAGTGAAATAGGATTTAGGCTGAGCCTTACGGGATTCTGGTCTAGGTTGACAGTGGGAAGTCATTTGAAGAAGCCCTTTCCTACCCTAAGAGAGGTTTGATTCTGTTTGCTTGTTCCATAGGCCAACTCTGACCTTTGTCCTGTCATGTAAGAGTTCAGATATTTACAGAGAATGATGGGAAACACAAGAACAATCCCATTTTGAATGCTAGAGAGACTCTCGGGCTCCTGAGACACCACACGGGAGAGCTTTCTGTTTACTGCTCAATTTGAAAAATAACACTTTCCATGAATATGTGTTTGAACCTAAAGTCAGAGCTCTATCAGGACATGCAAGTGAAAAACTTAGAATCAAACACTTTAAAATACAAACTACTACTTCCCTTCCTTTCAGTTATTTGGTTTATTGGACAGAGGTTAATTACCCAGTAAAGATGTACTAGTTTGTGACACAACCTACATAACAGTGGGCAGTGCCCGAGCCGTGGCCTCACGCCATCCTCTCTCTGGTTGGCAGAGGACAGTGCTGCTGTCCTCCTGGTGAAGCAGAGCGTGTTACTAATTCTGGGAGCCCATGTCTACATCACCATACTTGTACGGGCAAAAAACTGTTCTCTGAAATCTGACTCATCTCAGCATTCAGAAAAGTAAAATCACGCCGTTACACGCTGCTTCCAGGACCTGTCCAGAGAGCCCTGGCGCGGGCCGTCTCTTTACCATGGGTGTCAGGTGGGTGACAGCACTTCCGGGTTTCCGACCGAGGCCAAGACCCACCCTGTCTCTAGGAACGCAGCAGAGCTCCTTGCCACACTTTGACTGGCATGAGAGGGTGAGCAGTTTGGTTCACTCAGCAAATGAATGCTCCTTCTCACTAGCTCCGTGCAGAGACAGTGTAAGGCAGCTGCTGTAGAGCTGACTGGCCCAAGCTGCCGAGAGAGGTCGAGGTCAGAACAAAGCATCTTCAGAAGCCGCAGATCAGAGGGGCCGTGGGCTGGACACAGAGCACCAGGCTGACCTTGCCTCTTTGAAATGGACAGACGAAGTCACAGCTCTCAGACGAGATCGGGCACGTGCAGGGTGGCATGGCTGTAGATGAAGTCACACCTTTAATAACAGGTACAGTGTAGTGAAGAGACCCTCAGACAAACAAGAGCAAGTCCGCTCAGCACTCACCTGCTTTTGTGGGATGCTCACCCCATACTGACATTAGGGTGGGAGTTTGATTTTTAAAATTGTTCTGAGTGTATAATATGCACCCTTGATTATAACTCGAGCAAAGGGATTCTCGCTCCTGATGCCTCCTGGCTGTTTTCATCTCAGGCACGTGGATTCCAATAGCGCAAATGGCATGACCTTTGCCTCATAAAACCTTCCCTTGAAAAGAAAGCGAGGGGTGATGACGCAGGCCAAGTACGAAGCCAGAAGCCAGAATTCGGCTGTGCATGGTCCCGGAAAAAACTTCAGAATCCAGATCTTCCTGCAACTTGCCCTGTAACGGTGCTTCTATGAGCAAGCTCTCCCACAAAAGACTCTTTCTCATCCTATTGCTTTTCTCTGGAAAACCCAGTCACCCACAGGGTCTATTTCCAAGCGAATCTGAAAGTATTACTTAACTTGATTTATATGTGAGATGTAGGAAGGTTAGGATATCAAATTATTTAGCACTGCTACATGTCTCAGTAGTAATTCCACACTGAGACAGACTACCAAGGATCTGAATATAAGCCACTATTTTACTTTGAAACTCATGATCACACAGCCAATATCAAAGTTTTGTTTAATGACTGAATGGGATCTGAATGATTGTAGGACTCATCCTTTATCTCTGCTCTTTGGAGAACAGAGCCCTAGGTATAAACACATGAATTTGTGACTCTCCTGTTTTCATCAGTAGGATCATCGGAAGGCGTCTTTGTTTCTAGACATGAAGACAAAGAGTTATGGCTTTCTCTTCCATTTCAGAGAGCAGCATCAACACCATCCAGTCCATGCACGTGGGGGAGTTCAACCAGAAACTGGTGGAAGCCAGCGCTCAGTTCAAAAAGAAGCAAGGGAAAGGAACAATTGACGTCTGGTGGCTGTTTGATGATGGAGGTAAAAAAAAGAAAGAAAAAGAACTTTCTAGAATATTCCAGAGTGCACACTAAGAAGCAGAATTCCTGTTATGATAAATTGAACAAATGGTATATGTGATGTTACCAGTTAAAGAACAACATTTCTGTTTTCTCAGATGTTGAAAATTATTTAGAGCTATGAATGTAGGAATGTATAAAAACAGAAAGCCCGTGCTTTTTTTTTCCGTTAGAAATACTCATCTTTTCTGTCTTAATTTCCTCTTTGCTCCAGGGCTAACCCTACTTATCCCCTATATCTTGACTCTCAGAAAAAAATGGAAAGATTGTAAATTACGAATCTATGTGGGAGGGAAGATCAACCGCATTGAAGAAGAAAAAATTGCGTAAGTTTACCTTGGCTATGTTTGGTCACTTCAGATTTTGGTCATTTTCCTGCTGTGATTTCAAGCACATTGAGTGTCTTTAATGCACAACCGATTCAATGCACAGCACCAGCGTGATGCACCTTGTGTTTACTTGGTTTTACGGCCAATAAATTATTTGCATAGTTTTTAAAATCACCATCTGCAAGTCCCTTTACTCCCTGCCACAAATGCTTCCCCAAAAGAATTTGGGACCTTGTATAATGACTGTCTTTGTTTTAACCGGCAAATGCATCCAGACAGGAAGATCCTAAAAGAGTTAGTGTGTGCTGTTTCTCTTGGAAACCTGCTGTCTCTGGCGGGCAGGCTCCACACAACACGTGGAAGGAGAAGCAATCCAGAGCTGCCACCAAGCCCAGCCTGTCACTAAAGCACCTGGGGCTCTGTGCGGCTACTGAACAGAGCTGGGACCTCAGCTTCTTGTTTGCAGCTTAAAAATTTAAATGGATAAGTGTCCAGAACTCTCTTGTCACTAAAAGATAAGTCCCAGCCTGTATCTTTCTCTGTATGGCATTACTTTAGGCCGGATCTGCAGTGTGAGGATTGTAAACTTACCAAAATGACACATTTTGGGCCTCTGATGGTACCTGGGGACCCCTAACCCCCACCCTGGGCAGCTCTAGGTCCTATGTGGCCCTGTTTCACCCTGAGCTTAGGCACTTCCAGAAGTCAAGAATGATGATAAGACTTTTATTCAGTTGTTTTTCATTTTTTCTTCTGACTCTTAAGAGTATGTCATTGTGACATATACACTCATATATTACTAAGT